>JAQZBX010042447.1:0-22008 GCA_029593785.1 Cabassous unicinctus
ATATTAATGCTGTCTTTTCCCAGCTCAGGACTAACCTTGGCCTAACTGAAGTGTTTTGGTTGGAAAATACTGGTGCTACGGAAGTGTGTTTCCAGTGTTGGTTTTACGACAGCAGATGATCTTTCTGCCTGTACATGGCCAAATCAGTTTCTCTCCTTTTTCTTTCAAGGTGTTTTCCTCTTAATCTTTTTATAAGAATCATCAACATATCTGTCAGTCGGTGTTTAAGAAAATGTTTGTCACAATCTATAAAGTTATTACAATATTTTCCTTTTCATATGGAAGGAAAAGGACAATTTTGGAATATGAAAAGGAGAGCTGATTCTTGTAGAAGGGTAATTCCTGTGAGAGTTGATGAGATTAATCTTCTTTGAATACTCATGACTCCTTATAACAAGGACTGAAACAGTTCTCTTTACAAATGGATTTTTTTTTATTGCAATAGCCTATTCAGTTGCATAGCAATTTATATGCTGTAAGTTTCTTGGTTTTCAGGTATAAGTGAATCCCACTTATCCTTTGAAACATTATTCCCTCATTGCCTGTTTGAGATTGAAAAGAGAGAGAGAGAGTGAAAGAGAGAGAGAGAGAGAGAGAGAGAGAGAGAGAGAGAGAGAGAGAGAGAGAGAGAGAAATCTCATAGTTTAGATTTGCTGAAGGTAAAGTAAATTTGTTGCCTTTGTTTATAGATTGAAAATAAAATTGAACAGTGGGTATTCTGATTATGTATTTTATTTTCAGTACCGACAAGAAAATATCTAGATATGCTATATTGCTATTACTACAGAAAATACAATAGCAACTGTGAAAAAAAATAACTGCCATTTGAATACCATATAGAAGACATAACAAATCAGAGGGCAGATACCAGAATATATGTTTCTTTAAGACTATTTCACACATAAAAGAAATCCACAAAAATCAGCTACATCCAATGCACTGAATGATGCACATAACTCGTTCTAGAAATTGAACAAAAAATAGCAAGTACATTTTACACTTGACTATCAGTCAACTGCCAAATCATCAGTTGTACATTATTTACGTCTTTTAATGAAATAGATTTAATGCAGTACAATTTCAGTTATTTCTGGAACTCTTGCCATATTCAGTATAACACACTACTTTTTTTCTTTCCTCCTTTTTTCTATTCCCCAGAAAGGATCAAAAGTACAATGAGTGTATTCAAAGAAGAGCTTTTTTAATGTTTCACTTTAGAACCTCACTACTCCCACAGTGAATAACCTCCTATTTCACTTCACTGCCATGGTAGCAAAAATTGAGTCTTTTTACATTCTTCAAAGAAATTCTAACAGCCCTCTTTCTAACTTTGATTCTTTGTGTTCATACTTGATTTTAGAGTCAAGGAAGAAAAGAAATCCTCTTATGTTCTGGAGAAAGACCATAATAATAATTTATAATAAAATTTAAGGTTTAATATTGTTTTGATAAATAAAATGATAATTGATTTTTTCTAAAAACAATACTTAGTCATTTTATACATAGATTAGAATGAAAAATCCTCTATCTTTATGAGAATCTATCCATAAAACTTTGAAAAATCAAATATTGAGAGGATTGGGTAGAGGGACATTCCTCTAAATTGCAGGTCTAAGCAACCATCATCAAATGTTACACACAAAAAAACCAAACCCAGGGAATTGACATGGTCTGCCCAATGTAATCAAGCTTAACCATTGATGTCCTCCCATGTTTCATCAATCACTGTTTTTTTTGGAGTTAAGTAGAGGTAACACTAACCTATATTAAAGTTCACTATTACTGTAAACTAATAAGCTGTGTTTAAACATTCATGAATATAATGACTCAATGTCCAGTATTTGTTTCATTTTGGTTATGAACCTAACTTAAAGGAATAATTTAGGAACAAAAATAAGCTTTATTTTTAGACGTGAGCTGTACATCATTTTATAACTGTATGACCTGATATGATTTTGTTTCTGCTTTTAATCTTTCAATTTCAAATTTTTATCAATGTCTCAATAATAAAATGATATTTTTGAATTCTTAGCTGGGCTAAGCACTGTTGTACATAAATTAAATATATATTTTCACTTGAATTTCTTAATAATCATATGATATAGTGTTTTTCTGTATTTTTTAAATAGAGAAACTGAGCACATAGTAATAAGTAACAAAATGGTATTCACACTCAAGTAGGCTACTACATGAACTTTCACTCTTAATTATCCTTTTCTGAATCTATGACAGAGATATAATGTGTAAATTTTAATATATCCTTTAACATACATATTTATTGAACACAGAATAATATATACTCTTCCTAGGTGCCAGACAAGGTGATAGTTATCCCTCTAAAAATGCTTCCTTTTTTTTTTTTTTTTTAAATCAAGTTATTGAAGACTGGGCTCTCTCTTCTCTGGGTTTCTATAATGGGCTTTGAGATTTAGAACTGGAAGTTTTTAACTTGTTTTGACTTAAGTATTCATCTTGTTAACATTGTCTTTTGTCTCTTTTAAATAGGTTTGGAAAGAGTCATCTGTAGTGGCTTACGGTATTTCTTTAAGATTAGGAATGCTTAGGCAATTTCACTTCCTATTCTTGTGTGTCTTTATGATTCTAAGTTTCAGTAAAAACAAAGCAAACAAAAAAAAAAGCAAACATATAGCTAGCTCCATCCATTTGAAACTCTCTTCTTAAACAGGATCTTCAGGCCTTTACCAATGTGTTATATCTCCAACTTCACCAATGAAAATGAATAATTCTTTGCAGAAAATGTAATTCTTTGCATATAGTTCATAGTTGTGTGGTGAGAAGCTTTGAATCAATAAATGTGTGTTAAACTGCTTCTCCAATTTATTAGTCATATTTCCTTGGGTAAGGTAAGTACATAAGTTCCCCTGTGAGTATGTACCTTTTTTGTAAAATGTTTGTGTGGGAATATGTGCCTGACACTGTTTCAAAGGCCAATTATGAGTGTTAAATGAATGAATGTATTTAATCCCCTTAGTATATGGTTTCCACATAGTAAGTAGTCAATAAAAGAGAAGTACTACTACTACTTACTTTCACTCATTGTTTTATTTGTTTATTCATCATTGAAGGCTCTTTTCAAATTACTAACAGCCTTTTAAAGACTGTTTCATTCTTATACTTATATCTAGAGCTTCCTTTTCTGAATCTATTTTTGATCCAAGATTGTCAATGTTTATATCATTCCACACAACATTGGTTACTGTGCCATCAATAGTATTGGTGAAGCAGTATTTCTGAAAAGTGCTCCACTATTGTCTCCAATATCTTCTTCCAAACCACTGATACATAGTGTGTAAATTTTTAATAGTAGTGCTTTTTTGATCTGTCACATTATTAGGGGAAGGTTTGCATACAAACCAGGATGTACACTCCTTTCTGAAATAATTTCAAAATAATTCCTTATCTAGAATAGTAATCTCTTACCACAATGGAATGAAATTGGAAATCAATAACAGGCAGAGAACTGGAAAATCCACAAATATTTGGAAGTTAAATAACACATTCTTTTAAACAAAAAGTCAAAGGATAAATTACAAGGGAAATCAGTAAATATTTTGAAACAAATGGCAATGAGAACAGAACATGTCAAAACCTATGGGATGCAGTGAAGGCAGTGCTGAGAGGAAAATTTATAGCCCTAAATACTTACATTATAATAGAAGAAAGAACTAAACTCAAAGACTTAACTGCAATCCTGGAGGAACTAGGAAAAGAACAGCAACAGACACAAAGCAAACAGAAGGAGAGAAATAACAAAGATTAGAACAGAAATAAAAGAAACAGAAAAAACAATTGATAGCATTAACAAAACCAGAAGTTGGTTCTATGACAATATTATAAAAATGACCAAATTTTAGCTAGACTGACAAAGAAAAAGAGAGAGAAGACACAAATAAATAAAATCAGAAAGGAGAGGGGGTATCCTATAGAAATAAAAAGGTTCATAAGATACTATGAACAATTGCATGCTTACAAATTAGACAACCTGATGAAATGGAAAAAATTCCTAAAAAGATATGAACAAACTACATTGACTCTAGATGAAATAGAAGATATCAACAAACCCATTACAAGAGTTTGAATAAATCATCAAAAATTTTTCAAGAAAAGCCCAGGAATAGATGTCTTCCCAGTTGAATTCCACCAGGCATTCCAAGAAGAATTAGTACCATTCCTGATAAAACATTTGCAAAAAAAAAAAAAAAAGGAAGAGGAGGAGTACTACCTAACTCATTCTGTGAGGCTGATAACCCTAATACCAAAACCTGAGAAAGCTACTACAAGAAAAGAATATACAAAATGCATTTATGAATAAAGGTGCAAAAATCCTCAATAAAATACTAGCAGATTGAATCAAACAGCACATTAGAAGAATTTTGAATCATGATCTAGTTGGAATTATCCCAGATATACAAAGTTTCTACATAATAAAATAAATTAATGTAATACACCACATTTAAAAATAAGGGGAAAAACACGTAATTATCTCAATTGATGCAGAAAAAGCATTTGACAAATCCAGTATACATTCTTGATAAAAACATTTAGAAAAATAAAATAGAAGGAATCTACCTCAACATGTAAAACCCACTGCAAACATCAGATTCAATGGTGAAAGACTGAAAGTTTTCCTCTAATATCTGGAACAAGTCACCAAGGTTATTCAGTATTGTATTGAAAGCTCTAACCAGAGCAATTAGGCAAGAAAATGAAATAAGAGGTAACCAAATTGGAAAGGAAAACTTTCATTATTTGAAGATGGCATGATCCTATATATAGGAAATCCTGAAAAATCTACAACAAAGGTACTTGAGCAAATAAACAAATTCAGCAGAGTGGTGGGACACAGACCAATATGAAGAAATTGGTACTGTTTCTATATACTAGTAATGAGGAATCTGAGGAAGATATCAAGAAAAAAATTCTATTTACAATAATAACTAAAAGAATCAAATATCTAGGAATAAATTTAACCAAGGATGTAGAGGTCTTATACATGGAAAGCTACAAAACTTTGTTAAATAAATCAAAGAAGTCCTAAATAAATGGAAGGACAGTCCATGATCATAGATTGGAAGACTATATACTGTTAAGTTGTCAATTCTACCCAAAATGATTTACAGATTTAACACAATATTAATAAAAATTCCAACAATGTACATTGCAGAAATGGAAAAGCTTATCATATAATTTATTTGGAAGGGTACGGGACATTAAATATCCCAAACCATCTTGAAAAAGAAGAATGAGGTTAGAGGATTCACAATTACTGGCTTTGGAACTTCTTACAAAATTACGATGGTCAAAACAGCATGGTACTGGTTCAAGGATAGATATATAAACCAACGGCATCTAATTGTTCAGAAATAATGCCTCACATCTATGGCCAATTGATTTTTGACAAAGCTGCTAAGTCCACTTAATTGGGAAAAAATGTCTCTTTAACAAGCGTGTTGGGAAAACTGGACATTCATATGCAAAATAATGCAGGAGGGGAGGAAGGGCAAGATGGCAGCAGAGTAAGGAGTTCCAATAGTCAGCTTGTCCTACAAGGCAGTTTGTAATCAGCCAGAACTATTTAAATTACCTGTTTGAGGGGGTATCATGAAACCAGAAAAGCATCGTGCAACATCCTCAGAAGAATGGAAGGAAGAGACTGCAGTGAAAATTTGTCAGTAGAGTACTCCATGCCATGGAGGTAGGTGCCCGTTCCCTACTAGTGGGGCAAGACTCCTCAGGAGATATTCCCTGTCTGAAGTTGGAAGCTCCTCCATTTCCCAAAAATGGGAGGAAGACAAGGTCAGGTCCTGACTTAAGCTACTGATTAGTAAATTGTGCTGGCTAAAGTCCTATCCTACATAAAGCTGAAGTTTGAACATAAGATGGAAAGAGGTTGGTAGCCTCCATTTTAACTCTGCCCCTGGCATGAGGGGAAGTGGAGCTGATTGAAAATCACAGGGACGTGAGGGGATGGCTTCTTCAGACCCAGATCAGATTGCTCCAGCAGGGAGGAAGCTGGGGGTCCTACACCAGTCTCTTAGGGCAACTGCAGTCATTTTTGACCTGCATATACTAGATTGGTTAGCATACTTGTGGCTCCATCCTTGCCTCCAATAATACAGGAGGAGGGATAGTGCACCCACATGCCCTGCACAGACTTTATTGCTGAGCACACCTGTGGCTACATCCCCACTCATGATTGGACAGGAGGGAAAGCAATGTTTCCTTAGCCTCTTTGGGCAACTGCAGGTGCTTTTGGCCTGCAAAGACTAGATTGCCAGGCACACCTGTGGCTTCATCCCTGCCCCTAAGAGGACAGGAGGAGGGATAATGCTTCCACAGTCTCTTCAGGCAACTGAGTAGCTTTCAGCCTGTACAGACTAGATTGTTGGGCTTTAGTCTTGTATTCTGCCATTCTACTGAACTTGTTTATTAGCTTTAGCAGCTTTGTTGTAGTTTTTTCAGAACTTTCTAGGTATAGGATCATATCATTGGTGAATAGCAAAAGCTTTACTTCCTTTTCAATTTGGATGCCTTTTATTTCTTTTCTTTTTTGCCTAATTGCTCTAGCTAGAACCTCTGGTACTATATTGAACAACAGTGGTGACAGTGGGCATTCTTGTCTTGTTGCCTGTCTCAATGGGAAAGCTTTTAGTCTTTCACCATTGAGTACAATGTTAGCTGTGGTTTTTTCATATATGCCTTTTCTCTTTTGGAGTGTTTTTATGAAGAAACGATTCTGTATTTTGTCTAAAATGCCTTTTCTGCATCAATCAAAATGATTACGTGATTTTTCTTCTTTGATTTTTTAATGTGATGTATTATACTGATTGATTTTTTGTGTTGAACCACCCTTGCATGTCTGGGATAAAATCCACTTCATCTATGATGAATAATTCTTTAATTTGTTGTTGGATTCAATTAGCAAGTATTTTGTTGAGGATTTTTGCATCTATATCCATTAGGGCTATATAACTGTATATATATGGCTATATTTAAGATTCTCAAAGATTTAGCCAATGTTTTATCATTTCACATTTATTTTCAAATATTCAAAGTATTGACAGCTGCCTAATATTTCTAGTCATTTAAAAAGTTACCAAGTTAACATTTTGTATAGTCCAAATGATTTGAACGTTATTTTTAATTTCATATGTATTAGGGCCGGAAATAAAATAATTGTTTCACTAAGAATTGAAGATATAGTGAAATCATAATCTTATATTCTTTAGAGCTGAAAAGTTCAGTTGGAATTTATCAAAGCCAGATTTTATGCTGAAGTCTAGATTTTATGCAGAGGGAGCAATGTGTAAAAATTTGAGCATTGAGTATTGTTATGGTTAATTTCATTTGTTATCTCAGTTAGGTTATGGTGTCCAGTTTTTGGTCAAACACTGGCCTCCTTGTTAATGTGAGGTATTTAAAAATGGGATTTGTGTTTATAAACAGTTGATTTTATCTCTGATCAACAAAGGAGTTTATCCTCAGCAATGTGGGGAGGTTCTTCATCCATTCAGTTGGAGGTCATAAAAGCCAGAATTGAGGATTTCAAACATCAGAAGAGAAATCTGGACAAACATCAGCACTGGCTCCTGTTGAAATTTTCAGCTAACCAGCTTCCTCTGGGAATTTGGAATTAGTCCTTCAGCATCACCTTTATCAGAATTTCCAGTTTGAAGATTACTCTTCAGAATTCAGAGTTTCCAATCCCCATGATCATGTGAACAATTCCTTATAATAAATCTCTTTATATGTGTGTGCATATGCATATGTGCAGGTGTATAAGCCAACAGCATGTGTGTATGTTTGTACTGTTGGTTCTATTTCTCTGAAGAATGCTGACTAATACAGATATACTTGAAAAAATCTTGTCAAAATTGACTTTGTTACTGATCCTATGTCCTCATCTGTAGCAAGTAGATAAGAATGCCTACCTTTTTATTTATTGTCAAAATTCATGAGATAAAATACTTTGTTCAATATTGAAAATTTTCAGCTGTCAAATATACAAAAAATTGGCTTAATATTTTAGTGACTTCATGAATTAATTTTATATGATGAACTACTTTTTCTTTTCCTTTTACCTGAATTGCTGTGTTTACCAAAGAGTGTTGTTACTTTCTTTATAATTCATAGATATTTTCTTTTTGCTCAATTTGGATGTTTTCAATTCCATGCTAAAATAAAGCAAATACTTGTTGGTTAAGATAAATTTCATTGCCTTATGGTTGCATTTGGTTGTATTTTAACCCTCAAATAATTTAAATGCTAAAAATTTTGATAAAAATGTGCATATGCTTTTGAAACCTCTAGAGAGATTCTTAAAATCCTTATATGCAATGTTTGAAAATCTTATGAGATTCCCCACATAGAATAAAAAAGCATTATTGATATATTGCAATCATATCAAGTAAGAAAACTTCAGTAAGTCTCCACTACATACCAATAATCTGCCTTATAATTTTAGGTGAAGCAAACAATGTCCCTACTGGAAAATGATTATACTTTGGCTTCAGAGAAAGATATACCAAACAAATGCATACAATATGAGGCAAAATGAAATAAGAATTATCATTGACATATTAGCAAAGATATGATAGAAATGCAGAGAAAGGCGATTGGTTTTTTAGACATGAACAATGGCACTTGAGTTGGTCCCAAAAGAAGGCAAAGACTTCAAGAGCAATAACCACAACAAAACCATAAAAAAGAAAATTCCCAGGATGGAATGAGCAAAAAAATCATAGGGTATGTCAAGAGTTTGCTAGATCATACGGTTTAGAAGCATTTCCTACCTCTTGCAGCTGGATAGTAGTAATGTTTGTGTTTTGTCTTAGACACTATAGATGATACAAAAAAATCAACATTGAGTGACATTGTGGGATTGTACATTATGAAGTCAAATCAGGCAACAGTAATAATAAGTTATATGAGTGAAGAGAGATGTCAGAAAGAGGCAATATTAAGTTACTATTTAATTAGCATTTGTGAGTTCCTCAGCAAAAAAGTAATTAGAAATGTGGAAGAAGGATGGATGCTGTCAGTACTCTGAGACATAGAATAAACTCATAGCAATCAGCTTGCATCTGAATCACACAGAAAGTGATTATTTATCTCAAACTTTCTTCTCTTAGTTTTGGGTTCTTTTAAAGGTAACTTCCTTTTGCCACCACTATAGATATTTAGGCCATACCTAGCAGTCAATTCAATGTTCCCAAATAAGATGACACTCCTTAGAAACATATATTTGCCCTTTAGGAATTATATTTTAGTGTTTATAATTGTGTCCATCTGTTAGCATGGCATACTGCCTACTCCAGTGTTGGTAAGACCCTTAGCAGCAGTCCAAGATGCCAGGTAATATTGAGTTTCAGAAAATTATCTTACAGAATTTTCTTTAGGGCATCTGTGATATTGGAAAAGTGCAGGAAGTCTATCTTTGCTGACAAACTTGTCATCCTGGTTCCACATATCTCTGTACATTTAGTGACATCTCTTTAGGCTGGTCTGCCAAAAGACAGAAAATGCTCAGAACTAAAAGTTAACTGTTCTGAATTTATGGTCTGGCTACATACCCAGATATACTGATCAATAGTATATCACTTGGTGTTTTAGCTTACTAAAGGCTGCCAGAGCAATATACCAGAAATGGGTTGGTTTTACAATGGGGATTTATTAAGTTGTAAGCTTACAATTCTGAGGCTGTGAAAATGCCCATGTGAAGGCTTCATCAGGAGATTCCTTCTCTTGAGTTACAGCTATGGGCGATTAGGCATATGGCAGGGCACAATGGTGGCATCCGCTCATCTCGGCCTCTGGGGTTCTATGCTTTCAGCTTCTGGCTAATGTGGCTTCCTCTCATGTCCTGTGTTCCATTGATTTTAGCTACTGGGCATTTCTCATTGAGGTCCTGTGTGTCACTACATGTTTCTACCATTTACAACGGACTCCAGTGAAAGGATTAAGTCCCATCCTGTGTAAAGCAATCTAATCAAGAGCCCTTAACTAAAGTAATTTAATCAAGGGATCCCACTTACAATAGGTTTACATGCACAAGAATGGATTAGCTGCAAGAACAGGATTTTCTGGAGTTCACAAAACCTTCAAACTGCCACAATTGGTGAAACAAATAGCTCCGTAGAATAACTTTTCTGTATCTTATATATTATTTCACCCTCTGTCTCATGCACACATGCATACACATGCACACACAGGAACACTGAAGAAATATCATATTATCAGAATTAGAGAAAAATTTACAAAAGAAAACTAACAAGGTTATGACCTACACTCTAAGACAAGAAAGGTGAGAGGCATTTACTTTGAGCCTTTTATGATTAGTATCTTTTAGTATTTTTAGATCCCAAACTCTCATTTAATGGATGCAGGAATTGAGTTAAAGAGAGATAAAAAGACATGTCAGAAGAGAAGCAACACTTTAATTTTCTCTTCCACTAAACATTGTCCTCTTCATTACTTTCATTTTTTCCCTTTTTCCTTTGTCTTCATGTCATTGGTACATGCTGAGATATTCATAAAGAAATGTTTTCTTGCACAAGACTCAATCACTACCAATTATCTGTATACTATATTTGCTTAGCTAAGCTATGTAAGAGGTCAGAAACTCACTGAATTGAAAAATGGCCTTTGGATAGCAATGAAAAATAATGTTTAATCATTCTTTTAGTTAATTGAAAGAGAACATATCAACCATAACAAACAAGTGTTTATCTTTTTATTAGAGTAGATGTAGGTTTACAGAAAAATCATCCATAAGATGTAAATTTTCCATATACCACTCTAGTATTACAATCTTGTTTTAGTGTGGTACATTTGTTGCAATTCATTAAAGATCATTTTTATAGTTGTATTATTAAGTATGTACTATTAAGTATGGTTGTATAGTCCTATGGAATTTATTATTATTTTTTATTTCATTGTGCCCTATGGATTTAAAAAAAATATTCTAGTAATATATATACAACCCAAAATTTCTTCTTTTGACAACATTCAAATGTATATATAAGTACTGTTAATTATGTATACAGCAAAGTCCTACCATCACAACAATCCATTACCAAAAACTTTCTTTTATTCCAAATAGAATGTCTGTACAATTGAACCAACCCACACCCTAGTAACATATATTCTAGTTTCTTACTCTATGAATTTGTTTTTCTAATTATTTCACATCAGGGAGATAATACATTATTTGCCCTTTTGTGTCTGGCTTATTTCACTCAATATGACGTCTTCATATTCCATCCATGTTAGTACATGTATCAGGACGTAACTCATTTTTACAGATGAATAATATTCCATCCACATGTTATTTATCCACTCAGCAGTTGATGGACACTTCTGTTGTTTCCATCTATTAGCAATTTGTGAATAAGGCCTCTATGAACACCAGGATGCAAATATCTGTTCAAGATCTCTGCTTTTCATGCTTTTGGGTATATACCAAAAATTGGGATTGCAGGGTCATATGGTTCTATATTTAACATTCTAAGGAGCTGCCAAACTATATTCCACTACAGAGCCATCTTACATTCCCAACAATAAATATGTGTTCCCAATTCTCCATATTCTCTACAATATTTTAAAATTTTTTTAAAAGCAGTCATTAAAGAGGGTGTGAAATGGTATCTCATTGTGCTTTCTTTCTTTCGTTTTCTTTATTAGAGAAGTTGTGGGCTCACAATTTGTTTTGGTGTAGAACATTTGTCAAAATGGTTTTGATTTGCATTTCACTAAAGGCTAAAGATGTTGAATATTTTTTCTGTGCTTTTTGGCCATTTGTGTATCTTTGGAGAAATGTCTGTTCAAGTCTTTATCCACTCTTTAATTGGTTTATTTGTCTTTGTGTTGTTTAGTTGTAGGTTTTCTTTATAGATGCTGGGTATTAAACTCTTATTGGGTAAATGGTTTACAAATATTTTCTTCCATTTTGTAGGTTGTCATTTCACTTTCATGACAAATTTCTTTGATGCACAAAAGTTTTTAATTTTGATGAGGTCTCACTTACCTATCTTTCTTTTGTTGCTAATGATTTAGGTGTAAAGCCAAATAAACAGTTGCCAAGCAAAAGATCCTGAAGATGCTTCCCTAAGTTTTCTTCTAGGAGATTTTTAGCTCTGGTTATTATATTTTAGGTCTTCATTTCTTTTTTAGTTGATTTTTGTATGTGTTGTGAGGGAGGTGTCCACCTTCATTCCTTTGCATAAGGGTATCCTGTTTTCCCAGAACTGTTTGTTGAAGAGACTATTCTTTCCCAATTGACTTGGCACCCTTGTTAAAAATAACTTTGCTGTATATATGAAGGTTGATTTCTGAGCTCACAGTTCTATTCCATTTTTCTGTATGTCTGTCCTTTTTCCAATACCATGCTGTATTTATTACTGTGGCTTTATAATAAGTTTTAAGACTGCGAAGTGTGATCTTGCTACTTCATTCTATTTAAAGATGGATTTGGCTATTCAGTGTTCTTTTACCATTCCAAATAAATTTGATGATTGTACTTTTCATTTCAGCAAAGAAGGCTCCTTTCTTTTTGACAGGTATTGCATTGACTCTGTAAATTGCTTTGGGTAGAATTAGCACGTTAACAATATTTATCCATTACCATGGGATAGCCTTCAATTTATTTAGGTCTTCTTTGATACCTTTTAGTAATGTTTTGTAGTTTTCTGTGTTCAAGTTCTTTATATCCTTGGTTAGATTTATTCCTAGCTATTTGATTCTTTTAGTCACTATTGTGAATGGAATTTTTCTTGGTTTTTATTTCTGATTGTTCATTAAGTTTATAAAAATACTACTACCTTCTGTGTGTTGATCTTGATCCCTGACATTTTGATGGCTTCAATTATTAACTCTAGCAGCTTTTTTGTTGTTTTTCAGGATTTTCTGTATATAGGATCATGTCTGCAAATAGTAAAAGTTTTACTTATTTCTTTCCAATTTTGATGTCTTTTATATATTTTTCTTGTCTAATTGCTCTTGCTAGCAATTCAAATACAATGGTAAATAACAGTAGTGTCAGTGTGCATCCTTGTGTTATGAAATCAGAGGGAAAGATTTCAGTCTTTCACTGTAAAGTATGCTGTTAACTGTAGATCTTTCATAAATGCCCTTTATCATGTTGAGGAAATTTCCTTCTATTCCTCTCTCTCTAAATGTTTTTTTTTTTTATTTAAAGAAATGGTGTTGGATTTTATAAAATGCCTTTTCTGAAGCATTTAAGATGATGAGGTGGTTTTTTCCATATTCTCTTAAAGTGATGCATTACCATTATTGATTTTCTAATGTTGAACCACTCTTGGGTACATGAGACAAATCCCATTCAATCTTATTGCATATTTATTTTAAAGTGCTGTTGAATTCAATTTGCTAGTATTTTTTAAGGATTTTTTCATCTCCACTTATAAGAGATATTAGTCTACAATTTTCTTTTCTTTGGTGTCTTTATCTGGCTTTGGTATCAGGGTGATGTTGGCCTCATACAATAAATTAGGAAGTGTTTCTTCCTCTTCAATTTTTTGGAAGACTTTGAGGAGGATTGGTGTTAATTATTCTTCGGAATTTTAGTAAAATTCCCCTGTTAAGGCTTCTGGTCCTGAGATTTTCTTTGTTAAAAGGTTTTTAATTGTTGGTTAAATCTTTTTACTAAGTATTGTTATTTTTTGAGATCTATTTTCTTGAGGCAGTGAAGGTAATTTGTGTATTTCTAGGAATTGTCCATTTCATCTAGGGAATGTAATTTGTTGGCATACAATTCTTCATAGTATCCTCTTAATGGCCTTGATATTTTCTACTGAGTCTGGAGTGATGTTCCCCTTTGTATTTCTAATTTAATTATTTGTGTCCTATCTTTATTTTCTTTGTCAGTCTTGCTAAACATTTGTCAATTTTATAGATCTTTTCAAAGAAATCATTTATGATTTTGTTGATTCTATATTTTTTTATCCTCCATTTCATTTATCTCCCCTCTAATCTTTGTTATTTCCTTCCATCATTTCACTTAGGATTTATTTTGCTATGTTTTTACTAGATTCACTTGTTTTGAGATTAGTAATGTAATCTTAATATAAGTGTTTGATGGCATAAATTTTCCCATAATTTACTGCATCCCATGAGTTTTGGTATGTTGTGTTTTCATTTTCATTCACTTCAAGATAGCTCCTAAATTCCCTTGTGTTTCTTACTTGACTTATTGATTATTTAATGGTACGTTGTTTAATTTTCAGATATTTGTGAAATTTTCATTTCTCTCTTTTTTATTTCTAGTTTCATTCCATTGTGGTTGGAGAAGATGCATTGTATGATTTCATTATGTTTTAATTGATTGAGAATTGTTTTATGACTTAAAATATGTTCTATCCTGAATAATGATGCATGTGCCCAAGAGAAGAAAGAAGGTGCATTCTGTTGCTGTTGGGGGAAGTGTACTATATTTGTCTGTTAGGTCTACTTGATCTATAGTATTGTTCAAGTCTTATGTGTCCTTATTGATCATCTGTATAGATGTTTTATCCATTATTGAAAGTGGTTTATTGAAACTGGTATATTTATGTAAAACCATCTATTTCTCCCTTCAAATCTGTTAATATTTGCTTCAGATATTTTGAAGATCTACTTTTAGGTGCACATATACATTAATAATTGCTATTTTTTGTTGTTGAGTTGATCCATTTATCAATTTCTAATTACCTTGTTTGACTCTTGTAACAGTTTTTGATATAAAGTCTCCTTTAACTGATATTAATATAGTTTCTCCAGCTCTCTTTTGCTTACTACATGCATTATATATTTTTTACATCCTTTCACTTTCACTCTACTTATATCACTGTATTTAAAGTGAGTCTTTTGTAGCATATATTTGGGTGGTGCTTTTTTATCCATTCTGCCAATATCTGTTTTTTGACTGGAAAATTTAATCCATTTTTATTTAAATTAAAAATAGAACTAAAGCCATTTTGTACTTTAGTTTTTATCAGGCTTAAATCTGATTTACTTAACTCATTGAAAGACAGGATTCATAGTTACTTGCAACAACATTGAGGGCTTGACATACTAGCCTGTCCTTCCCTATTAGGCACTGCCTATGCTCTCAAGAGACTCCTGCTCCTCTATCTGAGATCATAGCAGGACTCTCCTGGATGGGGGTCCAACACCTTCCTTCTTATTATGTGAGTCTCCACCAACTGATACAACACACAATGACAAGATGAACACTACACACGCCCTAGAAGCCTTCTCCAGGTGTGCCCTGTCCCTCACACACCTCACATCAAACACCTTAAACCAGTAACCCTCCCCTGCCATATTTGCCAAAAGAATATTCCCAACATTGTAGTTTCAACCACATACCCACAAATCTCCATAGGTCACCTGATCCCTCCTCCAACAATCCCCCCATTTCCAACTCTACCCCTCCTCACAGATGAGCATTGTACAGTTCAATAGCATCACTGCACCACATGGGTCATGAGAGGAGGGCAAGGGGGAAATAGAATAGATGGAACATGGGATATTTTGGGGTGATGGAATTGTTCTATATGATCTTGCAATAATGAGTACAGACCATGTTAAACTTCATCAAAATCTATAAAATGTACAGTCCAAAATGTAAACCATAAAGTAAATCATTGACCATGTTTAGTAGCAATGGTTCAATATTTGTACATCAATTGTAACAAATGTAACATCCACATTTAAAATGTTATTAATAGGAGACTTTTCTGTAACCTAAAGCTTCTTTGAAGACAAAATGAAAAAAAATAAGACACTGAGGGAATAAATGGAAGAAAATGTCACTGTACATACAAGCCAATAGAACTTAACAGTGATGAAAGTCATAATGTCAAAACATTTTTTAAATTCTGTTTTAAAAAATTTTTTTTATTTCTAACTTTAAAAATCTTTTATTTTATTTGTTATTGTTTAAATTACCACTATTATATAATTTTCCTGTTAATTGTATTCAGTTATTTTGTTGGCTTCAATTTTGAAGAAGTTTTGGATCACAGAAGGGTTACAACTAAGGATGGAGAAGATCATTGGTGTGGGGTGTCAGAGATGGGAGATGCATGGGAGGAGGTTCACCTGGGGCATACCTATAAGGCATATGAATGTATTCAAGTGTTCATGGGACATTATCACAGTGGGTGGAGATTCACAAAATAACCAAAGGAATATCAAATTCCCATCCCGGGGAGCTCTGCCACATTCTATAATGTGACAACAAGAATTCCCTGAGTGCAGGGGCAGTGACTAATGAAGAAGGCTGGACCATTAATAGGCCCTTGATATTGATGATTGTACTTATGAACCTTTACTTTTGAAATTGAAACTCAGCCTAGTATTATAGGGTGCCTAAGAGTTACCTGCTGAGTGCCTCCTTGTTCCTCAAATGTGGCCTCTTTCTAAGCCAAACTCAGCATATAAATGCGTTACCTTCCCACCAGCATGGGACATGACTCCCAGGGATAAGCCTCTCTGGCGCTAAGGGATTACTACCAAGCACCAACTAGCAATGCAACTGGAAAAAGATCTTGACCAAAAGAGGGAAAGGGTAAAGACAAATGAATTTATATGGCTAAGAGACTTCACAATGAGACAGGAGGTCATTCCAGAGGTTATGCTTATGCACATTTCAGCAGGAACTAATTGACTGCCAAAGTAAATATTCCCTCAAGTAGAGGGGTTCCTGAGGGCTCTGGAGACATCCAGACACTATAGGCAAGGAAGACAGCTCAAGAGTTTGGCACTTTTCCAGTGGGCCCTACTTTGAAATTTATGCTCCCTAGTGTGACAGAGTTGGACTCAGTGTTGGTTTACCTATACATGGCTTTTCTGCCCCTTCTATTTAAACCTATAGTTAGTACTAGAGTTGATAGGTGTATGTCCAAGAGACTTAAATCTTTGGACTGTCCATGTACCAGTTGGGCCCTGAATCTCAACAGATTTGCAGCACCTACTCTCCAGTTCATTGGACTCACCCAGGAGAACTAACAAGGAGATGATGACTGACAATGACCATTTCAAGGAACAGACAGAGTCTGCGACTGCAAGCAAATAGTCCCATCCATCTGTCCCATGGAATCTAAGCTCCCTCTCAATTAGAGGTGGAGTGGGCATCACCATTCCAGAATCCTCAGGATTGGGGAATGAACAATGGATTAGAGTAGACTTGCTGTTATTCTATTGCAGACTTATTATGATCTTAGCAATGGAAGAACTCATTATTTTTGTGGAGGTAGTGGCCACTGGAGGTTCTGAAAGGAGGGAAAGGGAAAATAAGTGTAATTTGGGGGCATTTTTGGGACTTGGGAATTGTCCCTAATGACATTGCAATGACAGATACAGGTCATTGTATATCTTGTAATAACTTACAAAAATGTGCTAGAGAGAGTGTAAACTACAATGTAAACTATAAACCACACTTAGTGGCAATGCCTCA
Organism: Cabassous unicinctus; assembly: GCA_029593785.1. Taxonomy (NCBI): domain Eukaryota; kingdom Metazoa; phylum Chordata; class Mammalia; order Cingulata; family Chlamyphoridae; genus Cabassous; species Cabassous unicinctus. The sequence continues at coordinate 17,480 of JAQZBX010042447.1, forward strand.
AGATGTGTTCATCAATTTTGGCAAATGTGCCACACCAATGAAGGATGTTGTTGATGTGGGAAAAGGTGGTAGGGCTGGGGAGTGGACCATATGGGAAATCTCTATATTGTTTTATGTAACACTTATGTAATCTAAGCTTCTTTAAAAAAAAAAAAAGTATATTTAAAAAATCTGATTTGAACTTCTATTCTTTCTTTAAAGCATATTATCACATCTTTTAAAATTATACCATAATGAATTCCTTCTCATTTCTTTCTGGGTATATTTTCATATATTTTCTTTGTGGTTACCATGCAGTTGAAACTTAACATCCTCAACATAAAATAACAATGTTTTATTTGATACCAATTTAACTTCAATAGCGTACTCATACTCTATTCTTATATCCCTTTGTTGCCCAACTCTTTTTTTGGACTTGTTACAAGTTTTATATCTGTACATTGTATGCCCAATAAAGATAGATTTATCATTACTTTAAATGCATTTACACTTTAGCACTGGTAAGAAGTAAAAAGTGGCATTACATACCAAAAAAATACAATGTATTATTACTGTGATTTTAATTATACAAATGGTTACTGTTACTAGAGATCTTTATGCCTTTATGCTGATCTGATCCACTGTTCTGTGTCCCTTCCTTTCTGTGTAAATAATTCCTTTTAACATTACTTATAGGGCAGGTGTAGTGGTAATGACTCCTTCAGCTTTTTTTTTACCTGGAAAAGTTTTACTCTAACTCTCATTTTTTAAAGAAACTCTCACTAGATATAAAATTCTTGCTTGACAATTGTTTTTCCTCAGTAATATAAATATCTTAACTTGCTGCCTTTTAGCCTCTATGGTTTCTTATTAGAAATTGGCACTTAATCTATTTGAGTCCTCCTTGTACAAACTGTGTTGCTTTTCTCTTGCAGCTTCAGAACTCTTTCCTTGTCCTTTGTATTAGAAAGTTTAAGCATGATATTTCTGGATATATTCACCTTCAAGTTTACCTTGTTTTGTGTTTGATGTATTTCTTGTATGTGCATATTCACATCTTTTGCCATGATTGGGAAGTTTTCTATTATTATTTCTTTGATAATTCCTTCTGCTCCTTTCTCTTCTTCTTCTCCCTCTGGGTCTCTCTTAATGCATTTATTGGTAAGCTTGATGTTGTTCCATAGTTCTCTTAGACTATTTTTGCTTTTGTTAATTCTTTTTTTTTTTTTCTGGTCCTCAGGCTGACTCATTTCAATTGCCTTATATTAAATATCCCTGATTCTCTTTTCATCTACCATCTTCTATCTGCTGCTGAAATATTCTTGCACATTTTTCATTTCAGTTATTGCGGTCTTCAACTTCAGTAGCTTGGTTTGGTTCCTTTTAAACATTTCTATCTCTTTGTTAAGATGCTTATATTATTAATTCATTATTTTCCTGATATCCTTTAGTCCTTTCTCTGAATTTTCCTTCATCTCTTTGAGCATATTGAAGATCATTTTTTTAAAAAAGTATTTGTCCAGATTTTCCACAATCTGGTCTTCTTCAATGACTTTTTCCAGATGTTTATCTTTTTCTTTTGATAGGTCATCATTTACTGTTTCTTTGTCTTGTAAGTTTTTGTTGTGCACTATACATTTTAATATTTTAGAATGTTAACTCTGTAAGTTTGTCCCTGAACCGTCTCTTGAGTTTTTATCTAGCTAGTGCTGTGACAGATTTTCTTGAGTACCAGGAGTTAATCAAACCAAACCAAAGCAAAAAATACATTTCAAAGTCTTCACAAATTGACTTTGCATTGGCCGGTACTCTCCTTCAGAGTTTAGCCCTCCTATCAACAAGTCAGCCCAAGATCAATACAAAGTGCAGGGTCATCCGTGGTTATTCTGGGTTCTGTTCTTTTCCTGGGCTTGAACTTGCTAGTGGCCTTAAGAGTTCCTCTGTTTACAGATATTTAAGGCACTTTCTGTTTCCCAGGAGATGGACCTTTTCTCTCTGCTGGAGTTTCCACTGTAGAACTTAAAGCAGGTAAACCTTTACTCCATGCCACCAGACTCAATTGTTTCATACACTGTTTTTGTTGTCTCAAACTATTTTGCATGGAGGACAAATTCTTGGAGGGAAGCACAGCAGAGAGGAATTTCCCAAGTAAGTCTTTCCTATCCAGTACAAGGCCAGGGGCCCACAAGAGTAAAACTAGCTAGCTCAACCTGCCCTGAAAAGGGAGAGGCCAGGAAGAGCTTTCCTATGATTCTTTGAAGCTGCATTTTCTTGATTTGGCACTTGCTCAGTAAATACAGCCCTTTAGTTGTTTTCCATAATTTTGAGGAAGCGTGCTGTCTTTAATTGCTTTTACTGCTTTTGTCCAGGTTGGGTTGGAACAATAGCTGACCATAGAGCAAGGTCCCCTGTGATCTAAAGTAGCTACTTAAAAGCAGTGATTAGCAATCTAACTGTATACTCCTGGATCTTGGGGAACAAGGGGTTTATATGCCACCCTGGCACCAAGAAGTTATGCCAGGGCCAAGACTGAGAACCTCATTGCTGCTTGCCATGAGTTTGGGGAATGGGTGACACTAGATGCTATGCAGAGAAGAAATTACACTGGTATTTACTGAAATTTACTAGCCTCTTTCTCTCACTCTTCTCTGGATGCTGCACAGTGTTCAACTAGACTCTAGAGTTTGAAAATACTTGATTCAGACAGTTTCTACCTGTCTAATTCTTATTCTGGTGAAGGGGTGAAGGGACTGATTCCTGGAGCTTCCTACTCTGCCAGGTTCCCACAATCCACCTGGATATTTATTGTTGTAATAAAAGCTTCCTTATACTGGGATTTTGAGTTGTCTAAGAGATCTAACAGTTTCACTGAAAAGTAGTTTTTTCTTTGATACTTCAGGTGATCAACTATACTTAAGTAAATAGCTAATCCTAATATGTCAGCTTTCCTTGTACATATTTATATATGTTATAAATGTATGACTAATTTAGGATACATTATATTTTCATTTGATTCAGAAAACTAAAATATTAGAAGTATTATTTATATTTATTTTGTCTCTATTTGAAGTCACTCATGACATTTTATATTATATTATGTGTTTTCTCAAAAGCACTCTCATAACTAACTGCTTTAATTTTCTCACTTAAAATTTTGTCAATATATTGCAAGGAAAATTTAAACTAAAAATATCTCTATACTACTAAGGCATTGCTTATCTAGATGCTCAATTATATCAATATCATGAGTAATAAGGCAAATAATTACTTGTATATTTAATCGAATGTAAATAATACTTCTCACTAAAAACCAATAAAAAATAAACTATGCTTTTTGGGAGAATGTTGGCAATGACATTTCAAAATGTTAACAACTAACTTTGAATTAATTGCATATTTCAGGGGATTTTTAAAGTTATAGAGTGAACTAACAAAGACAGGAACAACATTCAGGGCCCTTTGAAAACTAAAGTAAGAATGGAGTGTTGTTTTCAGCTTATCTCTTAATTCTGAAGAGTTTTTGGGGAGGTTCTTATATAGGCAATAACCTCACTATTAATAAGATAAATTTAATTCAATTGTCACTAATTTCATAGTATCTGCCAATCTTGTTAAAACTCAGAGTTACATTTAACTTTCATTCTTTCATTCCTTCACTAATTTGTCAGTTTTTAGTCAATTTGCCACTCTGTGCTAGGTCCTTGGCATGCAAAGATGAACATTATATGATTCCTACCTTCAAGGAGATCAGGTCTGATGGTAAGGTGGACATATAAATATACAGTTACTAAATTGTTATAAAATACATATGGCATTTTAAAATTATCCTACATAAGATAAGAACTTCATAAAGATTTTTAAATAGGTGAAATTTTAGATGATATCTATGTTTTAGAAAGATAATGCTAATGAGAACATAGATAATTGGAAGAGTTTTTTTTTTTTTAGAAGGGCAAATTGGAGTACATTTTAATAGACAGTGATAGTTTGGAAATTTCTTTATATTGGGAATTTTGAGTTGTCTTAGAGATGTGACAGTTTCACTGGAAAGTAATTTTTTTCTTTGCTATTTAAGATATTTATTTGGATATTAAATTAAAGAAAAGGAAGTGGATTTTGGACTGTACTATAAGGTTTTGAGTTGTAAAAAATACTGAGATCTCAATTAGGCCATTTTATCTTTTTTTGAAAGTGAGTAAACAGAGTCCCAGAAGGATGAAGATAAATGCATAGTATAAAAGATTTAAGTTGTGGTTTAGACGTGATTTTTATTCATGTAGAGTAACTACATTTCATAAGCCATTCTTGTGACTCAAAGTCAATCATCACCCTCCTCAAAATTAAAAACTTATGCACCTCAAAGGAAGTTATTAAGAAAATAAAAAGGCAGCCTACCCAATGGGAGAAAATATTTGGTAACCATATATCTGATAAGAGCCTAATATCCTGCATATATAAAGAAATCCTACACCTTGAAAATAAAAAGACAAACAATCCATTTAAAAAATGGGCAAGTGACCTGAAAAGACACTTCTCCAATGCAGAAATAC
>JAQZBX010042448.1:0-22015 GCA_029593785.1 Cabassous unicinctus
GAGAGAGAGAGAGAGATTGATTCAGCCTTTGTGCTTGCTTTTTAAACCATTATTTCTACCCCTTTGCTGATGGCAGGGGAGGAGTCCCAGCTGTTTGGGGTTTTGATTGATTACCCCACCCATCAATCCCCTGGGAGGGCCCAATGATAAGGCCCCTGGAGAATATCCGGGGCTTCTCCTGGCTTTTGGAGGGACCCTCATTCTGAATGGCATAATCTTGCGAGGGTCTTCCAGCAGCCATCCTGGGGGTACCAATGTCCATGCGGACTTCTTGCCAGGTTCCAGATCCATCTACTGCTTCCATATTTTACTAGCCTGCTTTCAGTGTCCTGCCTGCCTGAGAAACAGACGTGGTCGGGGAGAAGGTCTGAAGCCTCCCCTGGGCCCCAGGAAACCTTCGGAGCTGCGTCCTAGTTTGCATTTGAAATCCCTGAGCATTGTGCAGTGGTGCCAGCACTGGCGTGATTGCTTTGCATGGATGACCTTTAACGTCTACGAGAAACCGACAGGTGTTAGGACTTCTCAGGAAGGAGGTACAGCTGCCCCCACTACACAGCTGGGAAAACCAGGGGGCTAAGGGATTTGCCCAAAGTCACACAGCTCCCGGTGTGGGTACCCGCACCCTTATCACAGCCAGGATCGGGGCTGGTCTTGGCACCCCCTCCTCGCAGGGGCCCCTATTGTCCCAGGCCTGTGTGAACACCCCCCTCCAGCTCTGCCACGCTCCCTGCCACACCTCTGCTGTGCTCAAGACCCGGCAGGGCTCCCCCAGCCTAGAGACCCCTCAGGGGTGGGCCTGGTAGGGCCGCCCCTGGAATCTCCGGGAGACTGCCTGGGATACAGAGCCGGGAGACGGAGAGCTGGCACTTCGCCCGCCCGCCCCAGCCCCCATGTGTTGCCCCTTCGAGCCTCCGCCCCATCCCCCACTGCCCGGGGTCAGCAGCCTGGCCTGGGGCTGGCGCTTAAGGGCTGCCCCACTCTGCTCCCAGCCTGAGGGACCGCTGTGCCTGCCCTTCTCCCCTCCGCCGGGTGAGCAGGCGCCCTCTGGGGGAGATCTTTATTGGGGAGGGGCTCTCCATCCCCCAGACCTAGTTCCCATTCTTCCAACAAGCTCCGAGTTTGGTCAGGGGTCTGCCCTTCCCATCTCCACCCCCGCCCAGGAGTGGGGTCCGTGGCCGGGCATAAGCCAGTCAGCGCAGGCGGCCCCACCCCACCCCAGGCCTCAGAGATGGGCACAGAGGTGGGCACTCGCCCGTGCGGGCAGAGTGAACCGGGGGTTTGCCGGCCTTTGCTGCAGGACCCTAGGGGACCGGATGTGAAGAGCCGACCACCGGCAGCCCCCTACCCTCGGGAAGGGAGCGGCAGGCGTGGGGTGTGGCCGGTGCCCTCCTCCTTAGCCTGCCCAGGGGAGGGACAGGCACCAGGGCCTCCAAGGCCACGGGCCCTCCCTGCCACACTGTGCCTGTGGAAGTCAGTGGTGGGTGCTCCAGGAGTGGGCAGTGGCCCGAGACCACCGCCAGCCCCTCTGATTCCACTTATGCCCAGGCCCTGCTCTCTCCAGCTAAATCTTTCCTTTCTCTCAAAGCCCCTCATCTCCCGCCTCCTCGGGACACATCCCCCCTCCAAGAACTCGTCTTCCTGCTCTGCCATGGCCTGGCCTCCTGCCCTCCGAGCTGAGAGGCACGCCATGGCAGTGAGACCACCAGGCCTCCTGCCCCCTGCAGCCCCATCCCTGCTCCATCTTTCTCAAGAGCTCCTGCCACCATCGCACCGATTGTGTTACCGTCTGTTGCCTCGACAAGACTGTGAACGTTCCTGCGGCAGAGATTTCTGTCCTTTTTAAGCTTTTATCCAGCGTGCTCACCTGGGTGTGGCCTGCGGGAGGGGCTGGGGAGCTGAGCCATCCCCCTGGTGCTCGTGGGCTGCACCTCCCTGCCTGCCTAGCCTCCCCCTCCAGGCTGGCCTCTATGTGACCTGCAGCCTGGGGGGGCGGGGGGATATCCTCGACAGAGGCCACCCCCTCCTGCCTGCCTGCGAGACAAGAGCAAGAGCGTCCAGACCTCAGCTGGCTCTCCATCAACCCCCATCCTGGGCCCTGCCAGGTGCAGCCTGTGTGCAGGAAGGGACCCCTGCTCCCTCGCCCCCTTGCCTTGGGCCTGGCTGGGGCGGGGGTGGCACTGGCTCAGCTGGGTGTGACAGGCAGGTGGCATGAGCGGGCAGGCACCAAGCAAAAGCAGCCTTTCCCACCCCAGGCCAGGAAACCGGGTGCCAGGCAGGGAGGAGCCGGCGCAGAGCCCTCCCAGGTGAATACGCTGAGCAGGGGGGTGCCTGCCGGCCTCAGGGAGGAGAGGGCGCAGCGCCAAGTGCCCGCCCGCCCCACCGGCTTCCCTCTGCCTTTCCTCATTCATTGGTTCCTGAGCAGCTGCTGGGCGCTGACTTGGAGGTGCCTCCTGATTCCCAGCCCGAGGCGGGGCGGGTGCAGGGGCCGGGAGGGAAAGCCGGGGGAGGGGGGACGCGGGGGCGCGGCCCTCCTGGGGCACCTGCCCCTCCTCCTGGGGCACCTGCCCCTCCTCCTGGGGCACCTGCCCCTCCTCCACCTGCCGCTCGGGCCCACGGGGAAGCCCCGGCCCTGCTGGGGCCGGACGGGCGCCCTCGCCTGGGAAGGGACTCACTTTCGGGAGCGGAGGCCAAACTTCCGCTCCGCCGCCCGGGGGCGGGCCGGGCCGGGCCGGGACGTCAGCCAGACCGCGGCGCGCTCAGCTCAGAGCCCAGAGGCGCGGCGGCCGCTCCGCTCCAGCCCGGCTCCCGCGGCCCGAGGTCTCCCGCGGCCCGAGGCCTCTTGCCGTCTGGAGTCCCCCTGGGCACTGGTCTCCCGCGGCCCGAGGTCGCCAGAGAAGCCAGGTCTCCCGCAGCCGGAGGTCCCCGCGCGCGCACGGCCGGCCCCCACCATGAGACTGAGGAGGTGAGCTGCGGGGTCCCCGCGGGCGGCCGTCCACGCCCCCGGGAGGCCGTCCGGGCCGGAGGTGGGGCCGACAGCGCCTTGATGGCCGCGGCCCGGGCCCCGCGTGTCCCCTGCGACCGGCAGCTGGGACGCGGGACTGGCGGCGGGGGGCGCCGGGGCGGCCGCACGGTCCTGGGCCCTGGAGCGAGGGGGCCGCTCACCTGCGCCGGGCGCGACAGGCATCCGCGGGGGCGGGGGGTGCGGTGCGCGGGGCGGGGGGTGCGGTGCGCAGGGCGGGAGGGCCCAGCGCGCCCGGCGAACTGAGCGGCCGTGCGTGGGTGTGCTTGGGGCGGGGTCCCTGCCGCGGGAAGGCGCCACAGCTGCAAGGGCCAAAGGCGCACACACCGGCCCCTGCCCCGGCACGACACAGCCACAGGTAGCACCCCACACTCCCTGGGTGCCCTCACCCACGGGCACCCCCACAGGCCTGGCGCACCCCCAGCCTAGGCTCACACTTGCCTCAGCAACCCCTCCCCCATCCCTGAGGAAATCCCAGCAGGTAGAAGAGCGGAGGAGGTGGCCTTGCTGTATCAAGGTCCGCTAGACACCTCGAAGGCCAGCTGGTGCCTCCCCTGTCCCCTGGGATCCCCCCCATCAGTGGCTCCAAGCTGGGGAAGAGGGGGTTCGTCTGGGCCAGCCCCTCGCTCCAGCACCTCACCTGCAGGCTTGGAGTTTGTTCCCTGGCTTTCTGCCAGATAACCCCCTTCACTGGTGCCCTCCTAGGTGGCCTGGGAGGCATCCTCTTCCCACGCGTGGGACTCCCCCAGGTGGAAATGCTTTGGTGGAGATCATTCCCTCAAGAGGGGAAAATAAAAACCCCAGGATGGAGTAGCCGTCGGCTCTCTCCTCGGCATGGCCCACCCATGCTCTTTCCTTGTCTGTCCCAGGGCAGAGTGGGCTGGACTGGGTGGTGGCCTGGTGGGTGCTGGCGGCAGCAGAGGCTGGCCTGAGAGCCGGGTTTGGGGAGGGCGCTGGGGGGGCCCTGAGGGGCACCTGTCTCCCCTGTGCCCCTGACAGGTACAACCCCCAAGCACAGGCAGGGTGGGCCTTCCTGCCTGTGGACATGGGCACCGTGGGAGAGAAGGGGGTCCCGAAGGGTCTTTGCAGCTCTGGCTCCTGGAGGCGGGACAAGTGGCCGTGGGAAAGGGAGGAGGGACCCGCCTGCAGGCCCCTGCCTATGGGCATGGGGGAGAGGCCCTGGAGGCCCTGGGCCGGCTTGGGCAGGACAGTGGTATTGGCCCAGTGCCAGCCCTCGGGGGGGCGCAGTGGGCTCTGTGGTCAGAGCCCAGTCCTTCCACTCCCGCGGCCATTGTGCTATCCCCAGCAGCGGTGGGAGGAGGGAGGCAGACCCCTGAGTGACACTGCATTGGAGGCGCTGGGAAATCACAGGCGAGAGGTGCCCCCGGCCCCTGCTCAGGGGCTTCCTTAGTGTGGGGAGGTGGCCACAGAAACACGGTTTGGGGGACCGGGCTGAATGCTGTGACCGAGGGGTCTCTCACCCACCGGGGGCATCCCGGGAGGCCTGCCTGGAGGAGGTGGTGGCTAGGCCGAGGCAGGAATGGGGCAGGGGCTCCCAGGCTGCAGGTAAAGGTGCCTGGAGCCTCAAAACTTCTCGCAGGGGTTGGTGGCTGCAGGAGGATCTGAAACCAGCAACCCAGAATGTTTGCTTTCAGAATTACCCTGTTCCGTCCCAGGCTTGTCCTGGGATTGTCATTCCCCAGCCCCTGCTGTTGGGCATTTTAAATGTCTCCCGTCTCCCCAACTTTAAACGAGGCTGCTGCTTAAATGCAAGAAAGCTTCTTTCAACACTTTCCTCGGCCTCCATCCCCAGAGGCCAGGCCACTGGGGGACAGGGCCGTGGCCTTGTCCGGTGGCTCTTGCCACCTCTGGTTTCCTCACTCCCTCATTGCCTGGGTTAGGAGGTCCCTGCTGGTGGACAGCCACAGGATGATGCTGTCACACGGGGGGCTGGCCAGGGGCACAGAGCCCCGGTTTCCCACCCTGGGGAGGGAGGAGGACCCAGCTGTCTCCCCGGATCCCCAACCCCCTGGAGAGCTGAGGCTGGCCGGGCTGGTCGCCGCGGCCAGGCCGTTGTCCATCTGGCGGCACAACTGCCCATAGGAGCCTGCCACCTGCCTCAGCTGCCTTCTGCTTGTTTCCTTCCAGTCTCGGGCTGCTCTCGCTGCTGCTTCGTGGCCTGCTAGCCGGTAAGTGCGACAGCGCTTCGGCGATTGGGAGAAGAGGGTCTGAAGCCTTCCCCTGTGGATGCAGGGCTTGAGGAGTTTGCTTCCCCTTTTGAAGGGCCCTTTGGAGAACTGGAGGGGGCTGGGTCCCCAGAGCCTGGGGAATGTGTGGGACCAAAGGCCCCGGAGAGCACGATTTCCTAGACTCCTCCGTTCTTGTTTCACTGTGCACCTGGCGTGGCTAGGTGGTCCCTTCTGTGCGTTTCGGTCCCTCTGCTTTCCAGAGGAGCCGGGGGTGCCTGCCTCTCCCAGCCCTCAAAGCCACCAGCTTCCGAAAGGGGCAGGAACAGGGATGGCCCCGGGGTAGAGGCCCCTGAGGCCTGGCCTCCCACCCCGGGGGAGGGGGCGGGGGGCACGTGCTTTTCCTGCAGGCATTTAGGGGGCTGTCCCAAACAGTGAGGCGCCTCTCGTGTGACAAACGCCTTTATGAGCCAGCGTGAGTAGCATTGTTATGCTGTTGGGAGAAACTGATGTTTTTTTAAAATGTCTGAATTTTTTTAAAGGTTTTTATTTTTAATTAATCATAGTGTCCCTAGAAGTTGTAAAAATGGTGCAGAGAGGGCCCTGGTATGCACCCCCACTGCTCCCCGGGGGGGCCTCTCATGTCACGGAAGCCGGGGCGTCTGTCCCGGACAGCCAGTGAGCTCGTTCTCAGGAGCTGCTGGAAGTTTTTAAGTATTCTTTCGCTCCGAAGCGTTGCTCATCCGTAAAGTCCTTTCTGCCGAAACGAGTCGGACTTGGTGTTTGGTCGGCAGCTTCACGGGTGGTTTTGCTTTCTCAGTCTCTGCAGAAACCCTTCAAGGAAAACGAGTCCAAGGCCTCGTGGGCAGCAGCGTGGAGCTCAGCTGTGTGGACCCTGAAGGACGCGGGTTTAACCTAAACGAGCTCTTTGTTTACTGGCAAATCGGCAAGACCGTCGTGACCTACTACCTCCCGGAGGAGAGCTCCCCGGGCCACAAGGAAAACCACTTCCGGGGCCGAGCCTGGCTGTCTCTGGACGGCATGAGGCAGGGGGACTTCTCTCTGCGCTTGCACAATGTCACGCCCCAGGACGAGCAGACGTACAGCTGCCTGGTGTTCAGGAGGTCCTCGGGGGTCGTGGAGAAGGTTCTGGATGTGACTGTCACACTGTACGTGGCAGGTAAGACCATCAGAGCTGAGAAAAGTGATCCTGGAAAATTACAGATAAACCCCCTTTCTGAGCCGTTCACTCGTTTCCCTCCTGTCGCCCTGCGCGGGCTCCTGCTTGACCGTGCTTGTAAGAAACTTCCGTGACCGGAGGCTGCCTGGCTTCACAGGACTCCTAATCTTGCTGTCTTTTCCTTGAACTCTCCAACTCAACTCCAACTAGGTGTTTTTTGTTTGTTTGTTTATTTTTTTTATGAGATGAGAAGGGCACACTTTAAAGCAATAAATGGGGTCAGAATTTCGGGAGAAAAAGAAACTGCAAGCTCCGTGGGTAGCCGTATCAGTTTCAGCTGTCCATTTTGGCTATCGTTTCGGCTAATCTGCAGGCTCTCCTCCTTCCATTTGAAGTGCCAGATTCAAATGGGGACAGGCCTCCTTATTGGGACGAGTGGGGGGTGACTTCTGGGCAGGACAGAGCTGGCGCCCACTGCCAAGCCCACAGCCCCGGGCTCCCCTCTCTTCCTTGACCTTGGACCACCCGTGTCTGAGAGTCCCAGGGCTACTGCGACCAACTGGGGGGCTTAAAACCACAGGAATTTATCGTCTCAGAGGCTGGGGCAGCTCCTTCAGAATCTGCGCCGTGCCTCCTCCCTGCTTCTGGTGCTTCCGGCGCCCCATGGCGCACCGTGGCTTGTGGCTGCTGCACTCCAGCCTCCGCCCCCACCTGCCCGTGGCCGCCTTCTCTGTCTCTCTGCGCCTTTTCTCTTAAAAGGATGCCCACCATATTGGCCTTAGGGCCCCCTAATCCAGTACAGTATGACATCATCTTAACTGATTCCATAAAGACCCTCCTTCCAAACGGGGGCGAGGCCTTGACCACATCTTCCGGGGGGACACTGACAGCCTGTGCCCCTTGCCTGCAGCACACTACAGCATGCCGGTTATCAGCGGCCCCAGTGGCCCCTCCCCTGACGAGCTGACCCTCACCTGCACGGCGGCCAACGGCTACCCAAGGCCGAACGTGTACTGGATCAACGAGACGGATAACAGCCTGCTGGACGGCGCCCTGCAGAACCACACCGTCCTCCTGAACGCGCGGGGCCTGTACGACGTGGTCAGCGTCCTGCGGGTCAGGCGGGCCGCCCCCGGCCACATCGGGTGCTGCATCGAGAACGTGCTTCTGAGCCAAAACCTGACGGTCAGCAGCCAGAGAGGTGAGGTCCCGGGGGCTGCACGCTGACCCCAGCCCACGACTGCAGGGCTGGTGCAGGCTCAACGGACCGCTTGTGCCAGTCCTTCCCAGGTGCCTTGGCAGCAGCTTCGGAAGGGCAGCTGGGGAAGAGGGGGGCGGCAAATCGCGGTCCCTGAGAAGACCAGAGCCTCCAAGCGAGGGGCTCAGACTGGGCCCGGGTCCCGCCGTGGGAGAGCGTGGGCAGTGCCTCCTTCGTAGCAGCCACGGGCTCCCCAGTCTGCGTGTCTGTCATGAGTGTTAGATGAGGGGCTCGAGGGTGGCTCTGTGCACAGGGTGCTGCCAGCAGGACCCAGGGCCCAGTTCGCAGGGTCCAGTGCAAAGTGAAAGCTCAGAACCCTCGTTCAAAACGTGTTTTGAATTTCAAGCTGGCAACAGCACAGCCTGAGACCAAACACGGGCCTTCTAAGCTCAGCGTGGTCCACCTGTGAAGCCGACCCTGGCCGCCGGGAGCCCCTGCAGGCTGGGACACCCTCCTTCCTGAAATCGGGGTGCAGCCCTTTAACTCAAAGCTCACGGCCTTGGAGCCCGCCTCAGCGGACAGGACTAAGGCTGCACCCAAAGCCTGCCTCTGAGAGCTGCTCTGAAGCCGGCCTGCCCCCTGGCCGAGCACCCCCAGCTGGAAGGTGGAACCTAGAAGGTTCCAGGAGCCCAGCTGCAGGGAGATGAGCTGGGCAGCCTGCCAAAGCCCCAGGCCCCTCCCAGACCCCTTCAGACAGAAGCTCTGAGCTGGCATCTGCCATTGGGACAGTTTTTCAAAGCTTCCAGATGATTCTACGGTGTGCTCAAGGTCACACCGCTGCCTAGGTCGCTGTCCAGGTGTTTGGTGGGACGCAGAGCAGCAGCAAGCTCCCAGGGGACGCTGCTGCTCGTTCCAGTGTGAGGCCCACTCCCCAGGGGCTGAGAAGTGGGACGTGAGCCCAAGAGGGGTCAGAACCCCCGTGCGTCGCTGGCGGGAACATAAAATGGAGCAGCTGCCGTGGGAAACGCCTGGCGGATTCTCAGAAAGTTAAATGCAGAGTTCCCAGGGGACGGGCAGTGCTACATCCAGGTGTAGACCCCAAAGAGCTGAAGCTGGGACTCGAGCAGAGGCTCGTAAATGTTCCTCGCAGCATCCCCACAGCTGCCAAAGGGTGGAAGCGCCCCGTGTCCTCAGTGGGTGAGTGGATGCGTAAACTGGGCTGTATCCATACGACGGAGTGTTAGGAAGGAAGTTCTGCTGCATGTGACAACACAGGTGAACCTTGAAGTGCCAAGTGGTGCAAGAAGCCAGACACGAAAGGCCACCTGTTGTAGGATTCCACGTCTAGGAAATGACCTGAATCAGTAAATCCATAGAGACAGAAGGTGGGGGGTGACTGCTGATGGGGACGGGGTCTCCTTTTGGAGATGCTGGAACTCCGTGGTGGCAGCTGGACAGCATTGGGAAGGTACTAAATGCCGCTCACTGTTGGCTTTAAAATGGCTAATTTGATCTCATGTGAATTTGGCCTCAATTAAGAAAGAAGGGATGAGGCTGGGCTCTGCCAGATCCCTGTCCTGATGGAGCCTTCCAGAAAGGGCTGGGCCGGCGCCTCCCGGGGGGGTAGGAGGGGCGAGACCCCCGGAGGTGCTTGCCTGCTAGAGATGTCCCCTCTCGCACGCAGCCTTATATCGTGAAAATAATATAAAGTGATATCGGTGGGGCTCTCTCCCCGAGGATGAAAACTCCGTCCCAGCTAAGCCTTGGGTTATTTCCCTGTTTCTTGCAGAACCTCTCAACGGGACCCAGGACAGGATCACAGAGAACCCCGTCCATCCGCCCCAGCAGAGCCACACGGCCGTGTCCAGCATCTGTGGAGCCCTGGTCGTGGCAGTGGCCGTGGTCACAGGCTGGCTTTGCAGAGGCCGGTGTCCCTGGGGGAGCTACTCAGGTATCGAGCCAGGTGCGCGCTGCCGACGTCCTGGGCTTGCGTCGCTGGTGTGAGCCTTTGCCCTTGATCGCGTACGAAATGTAGTTCTACTCGTGTTAACCTGTGAGTGTTAGCAGCTGAAACACTCTGAGGGGGTGGATCTGAAGCCCAGGCGTCTCCCCGTTCCCCATACAGAGGAGCCAGAGGCAGCTGTCAGGGTGCAGGCTTCCAGGTTCCGGTGGAGCGATGGTTCCCAAGCCAGAGGCTGGGCCAGGACTCGTGTCCGTGGGCTCAGACTGAGCCTTTCTGAGGCTGTGGACAGGGCTGGCTCCATAATTCTGGCCAATCCCAAAGATAGACCCAGGAAGTACATGCTTAACCACGTAAAACCCAGTAACGGAACCTGCTGTGAAGGGGAGAGGAAGGCCAGAGCAGCCCACACGGCGGCCCAAACACCCGGACTCCAGCCCCTGGCCCGAGAAGCCTGCGGGGCCGGCTGGGGCCCAGCTGCCGCCTCGGGGGGCGAGGGGCAGTGTCCCCAGGCCAGCTGGATGCAGCCGAGGTCGAGCGTGGCTTGGGTGGAAGCCGGCGGCCCAGCGGAGCCCGCTCGTGGGCGGAGCGTCCCTGCTGGGAGTTCTCCTCCTGCGCTGCGCTGTGTGCGTGGCTGCCCTTGACTTTGCAGGCTCAGGGTCATCACCCAGGTGTCATTTCCCCGCCCACAGCCTGCACTGCTGATCCGGGCAGCCGGGAAGGGCGCCCGGAGTGCAGGGCTCAGAGGGCCTTAAATGTGTTCTGCTCACTTACGCTGCGGCAGCACCTTCCTCAGGGTGAGGGCCAAGAGCACGGAGGCGGCCGTCTGCCAAGGAGACCCTCATCTGGGTGTCGAGCCCACCCCGCGCAGGGAGCTCTGGAGGGAAGGCCAAGCCCAGGGGCACCGTGGGGGGCGCAGGGCAGGGGCCCCCGGGAGTGGGGCAGGGCCTGACCAGGGCCATAGAAAGGGTAGCACAGTGGGGAGGGCGGGTGGGGGTCCCCAGGACCTCGGGGCCTCTGCAGCACCCCCTCCGCTGCCCCCTCAACATCTGTGCTTCGTCCTCCCAGGTGCCCGGAGAGCAAGGCCGGAGCTGGAACTCTCTGGTGAGTGGGGGTAGGGGCGTGGGGCTCGTGGGCCCCAGGACAGGCTGGAGCAGTATTTTGATGCCCAGGAAATAGTCTTCCCTTTTCCGTGACACCGTGAAGCCCGTGGGCGTGCTGGCGTTTCCCATCCACCCCCTTTGGCACGCAATCGTTTTCTTTCATTCATTTTCTAACGTTTTGGAAGTTTCCAAATATACCTAAAAGTAGAGACTAGTCTGACAGACCCCAGCATCCCCCGCTGGCACCCGCTTCCGGGGCGCCCTTCCCACCCCACTGGTGTCCCAGGCGCCTTGTTGCTTTTGTCTGTGATGGAGCCGCTCTTTCAGGGGCTAGAGGGGGCCTGGTATTTCCTGGCGGAGTTGAGCCCCTCACAGTCCCAGGACAAAGGGCCACGGGGGTCCCTGACCCACCTTGGGGAAAACAGTCACACGCTCAGAGCCCTTCCCCACCTGGGGGTTCCTCGGCAGCAGGGGCGACCTCAGCAGATCCCGAGACCTCTCTGCCCTGTTCCCCCCCACACCATGGAATGGGCATCCTGGGAGGGGGGCCTGGCACGTGGACAGCTGCGGCGCCTGGCGGGAATGCTGGTTACGCAGGTGGCCGTGGGCCCTTCTGGCTCTGCGAGAGATGCGTCCCAAAGGCCCGAGCAAGCCGATTCGGGGGTGTGCTGGGGACACCGCCTGCTGCAAAACGGGGCCGCCTGGCCCCAAAACGGAGCACGTGGGGAAGCGGCTGTTCACAGGGCCCCCGCCCCAGGCCTCACACCCCTCTCCTTCCTTCTCTTTCCCTCCAAGACCACGTAGGACCGGACATGCCACCAGGACACGGCGCGGCTCCCGTTAGGTGCCACCAGGAAGGCTGTCAGACGGTAGTGACCGCTCGGACCCTGGCCGCCTGAGCGAGCACCTGTCCTGTGAAATGTGGGGCCGAGGCTCGGGCAGGCTTGCAGCAAAGGGGCAAAGAGCCACCTGTCCCTACGCGCCCCTGGCAAGGACAGGAGCATCCCGGTGTGGAGGGGACGTGCCTCCCTGGGCAAGACCACAGCCATGCCCAGTGAGAATGAGCTGGGGCAGCAGCTCGGCGCCGGAGCCCCACTTGTATTGCCAGATGCAGCACGTAGGGGAACCCTTGCCCTGCTCCTGCCCATGAGCCACAAGCCCGTGGGACGCGTGTGGCTCAGTGCCAGGCCCTCTTCAGTGTCAAGTCCTGCACCCCAGGACCCATGCCTGCTGGTGAACATGGGGCTTCCGCAGCTGAGGGGTGCTCAGAGTGAAGCGGAGGGCTGCGCATGCTCCAGGACAGCCTCTACGGAAGGAAGCTCTCCTGGGGCTGCTGGGGCGTCAGTGGAGGACACGGACCACGGGACCTCATGCCACACTAGCCTGTGGGCTTGCATCACCTTCTGTGGCAAAGAGGCAGGACCCGTGGACCACGTGTGTCTGTCTGTGTCCACGGGTGCGGGAAACATTTAGCTGAGGAATTCCTTAAAGACTCCACTGAGCTTCATTTCCTCCAGGGCGTTTGCCGGGAAGAATGGGAAGAAAACCTGACCTAGTTGGTTTTGATTGAAAGCTGAGTTTTCCTCCTAGAAAGGCCCCAGTGGAATTTTACAGGAAGATGCCAAGCAGACAGAGGCAGGGTTCCTGGGTCTGAAAGACACGTGCCCCCGAGGAAAAAGCCGAGGCGGGTCTGAAAACACCTTCCCAGTGTTCCTATGGAATGCCACGGTGGCAGCAATCCGTGACATAAAAGTCCTTCAAAGCAAGCTTTTTAGAGCGGAGAGCGCTTGTCCCTGCCAGCCACGGTGGTCCTTCAATGCGTGGGGGCAGCAGGTCCCTCAGGCAGGCTGGGAGGGGACTCTGCACGCCTGCTGCCTTGGTCTCCCACCAGGCATCCACCCCTACCTCTTACCAGCCTCAGCAACCCAAGCCTGCTCTTCCTGGAAAGACTTTTGGGGGGGGGGGGTGTTGAAGACGAGGTGTAGGGCCCGTGGCCCTGCACCCCACCCCCACCCCAGCATGGTTTCCACGTCATTGCCCAGAATGAATCTAGCAGTTTAATGTTTTCTGGGTGCGGTTCTGGGAAGGAGGCTGGCCAGCCAAGCCAGGGGCGCACACGCCCCAGGAAAACGGTGTGGGGCGACTCGGCCGCCCCCTTGGACACAGCGTCCGCCCCAGAGCTGCAGGTGCCGCCCCTGCCTTCCTTCCCTCCAGAATCCCCTCCATCCCCAGCTCCGGGCAGGGCCCGCTCGTTACCTCCACGCACACTCAGCACTGACTTGCGCGGCCTGCACGTCCCTTCCCCAAACTTGTTGCAAAGAGGACTCGGTCAGTGGTTAAGCTAAGAGTTCAGCCCTTGCTGCAAGAAAGTGTTTGTTTGGTGCAAAAAGTTCTCATGCGGGCTTTTAGATGAGCACGAGTGATCCGCACAGACTTTTAACCTGAAAGCATTAGACGATGTGTGCTGTTCCGAAAAGAGCAATAAAAAGAGGTTGTTGATTGACATCTTAGAGTCCAGCACACGGGGTAGGGGGCTGCTTGGCCAAAGGGAAAGAGGGGTGCCCTTTTGCAACAACTGTGAAGCTGACTCCAGAACAGCCTCCTTGGAGAGCCGCCCAGGAGCCCCCCAGCCCTGGGATTGAGGGGCTTGGTCCCGGCACCACCCCACTGGCCTCTCTAGGGGCCTGGGGACCTCGTATGGGCAGGACAGAGGCAGCCAAGTGGGGAGACTGAGTCTGCTTCCAGCTTTTCCTGCCAGAAGCCGTTTCCCTTCGTCAGGGGAAGGGGAGGCAGGGTCTGCCGCTGCCCTACCCCTGCCCTTCCATATCCGCTGGAGCCAGGCTCCCTGCAGTGTGTCTGCGGCACCCTTTGCTGTCCGCAGCTCGGCGCCCCGAGTCATCATCTTTCCGCTGGTCCCGGCTGGGACCTTTCGCTGGCCTGCATCTCCTGGCCATGGGGCGTGCGATTGTTCTGGAAGGTGTCGCGGGCAGCTCAGCAGTGCCCTCCCCTCGGGCACTCAGCACAGCGTGCACTGGTAATTCCTTGCCCCTTCTGGCCTAAAGCTGCTGCCGTGTGGACTTTCCACCATCACCTAACGGGCTGCGTTTCAGAGTTCTGACATTGTCCCTTCAGAAACCAGATTTAAGAGACTGCAGGGTAAACCTGTCCCTCCAGCCTGGGACGGCAGGTCGGCTGCCGTGGCCCGCCTGAGGACCCTGCCCTGCGCGGCGGCTCTTCCCCAGGGCAGGTCTGCCCCCCAGGAGGGTTGGCGGTGACAGAGGCCGGGGGTGCTGCTGAAACCCTGCAGCGGCCGAGACGCCCCCAGCCCAGCCCGCAGAGTGATCCAGGCGACCCCAGATGTTGGCCGTGGCCTCCGTGGTCTCCCTCCCAGGTGAGGACAGGCAGGCATGACCCCCCATTCCCACCCCAGCCCCCTGCGGCGACTAGGTGACTCATTTCAGCAGGCCCAGGCCTGGGTGATGTGCTGGCTCGGGTCAGTCTTGCCCCGGCCCCCCACACCCCCAGCCTCCAAGGGAGACCAGCAGGTTTTAACCCTTCGTTGCTCTCGCCTGAAGGGGCAGAAGCAACGAGCTGGGGGTCTTCTGGGAGGAGGGAGGGATTGGGGGTGGGGTGGGGTTTGCCCTCAAGCCCCAGGGTCTCTGGGTCTTTACTATCAAGGTCCAGGGGCTTCTTGTCCTCAGTAATCGGGTGTGGCCAGGAGGGCACAGGGTCCCAGGCAGCCCCTCAGCTGGGTGCAGCTGGACAGAGAAAGGGGCAGGGATGGAGGCCGGGTGAGCCCTGTGGTCCCTGCCAGGCCTGGGGGCAGGGTCCTCTCCTGTCACCTTCCCGTGGAGGGCACAGCACTCTTCCTGGGGGGGCTCCTGGGTCCCCTGCCCATGCTCACCCTGGGCCCAGGGCTGAGCCGGCTCCGTCCATGGCCAAGGCCAGCGGCGGCAGGGGCAGCTGCTGGCACGGCCCTGACCTTGATGTGAGGGCGTGTCCGCGCAGTTTCCCAGCCAGGAGCTGCTCAGGGCTGTCCACCTCCCTGCTCTCCCAGGCTGGCATTTTCTAGTCACTTTCCTTTTCTGCTTACAAAGGTCATCCTGCTCCTGCCCACCTCCCCTTTGCTGGCGGGCAGCTGGACTGCCTCCTGGCCCCCAACCCCGGCCTCCCTGTCTTCCTCCACCGGCCTCCCTCCCCACCGTGGCCTCCCTGCCTGCCCCCACAGCCCACCCCCTAGACTGACCGGCCTCCCCCACTTCTTCCCTCACCCCTCTACCCTCTCATTGGCCTCCCTCCCCCGCCCACTTTCCTCCTGCCTCCACTCCCTCCCCACCCCCACGGTCCTGTGGTCCAGCCCTTCCCCTCTAGGCTTTGGGGAGTGGGGTTGGGGTGTGTGTCTCACCTCTGGGCTCCCGATCCCAGGCCAGCCTCTGCAGAGTCACCCCACATGTTGGGCAGTGGGCAGGCACAGGCTGTGAGTAAAGGGTGCCCCCAGAGGGCACTTACGCTTGGGCAGGGGCCTGGGGAGCTGTGGGGCGCCTGGGCAGCATCTCCTGGGCAGGTGAAACTCGACTGTCCCAATGGGCAGGAGTCCCAGACCAAGAAGGCACCCTGCTCTCAGGGATCCAGGCCAGCCCCTCCTCCTCCTGTCTCATGGCCCCCTGAGCCTGGAGGGTCAGGAGCAGAGGGGCTGGGGGCCGAGGGCTGGGCAGCGCCTCCCACCGCCCCCTCTATTTGCCCCCCTGAGGCCTGGCTGCTTCCAGTCACCATGCCTCGTTCTGGCCACGCCACCCTCTGTCCCTGACATGAAGCTCGGGCCAGGTGCCAGGCACTTCACCAGGAGGGCTTTGGGACATTTGGGCTGACCACAGGCTGGGGGAGGCCCCAGGGACAGCAGCTCAGGCCCTTGGAGGCCCACCACTCCCCTCTTCCTGGGGATCAGAGCCATTTGGGGTGTGTCGGGCCCACACCACAGCGGGTGTGTCCGCTGCTGTGAGGGAGGCTGGAGCCGTGTGTGGGCAGCGAGGAAACTGGGGCCTGGGGAGGGGAGAAGCCACCGGCTCACAGCCACTGGCTCAAGGCGTGCGGGACGCCAGCACCGGGCGAGGGGCCAGGGCAGCGGTGGGCGCAGGCGCCGAGGACTCAGCCTTGTCCTTGGCTGAACTTCAAACTTGTGCGTGGTGCCCCCATGAGCTCGCAGCCCCTCGTCCACCAGGCCCTACTCGCCAAAACCACCCCTTCCCCACATGGGCCCAGGGCCGGGGGCGGAACGCCAGCCCCGCCCAGTTCAAGAGACCAGTGAGTCCCTCTGCCCAGGTGGAGGAGAGACCAGATCCTTCCATCCCAGGCTCCAGACTCAGCCGGCTTTACAGCCACACTTTATTTTTCAGAAAAGAAGTTACTTTTAAAAAAAATCACTTCCTGTGAGTCTCAGCGTCACCTGGTAGGTAGTGAGCTCACATCACCTTCCTATTTTCACCTTGGCCTCAGGGGGACCAGGAGGAAATAATACCCACTTGAGAGCCAGGTGAAGGTGGGAGCGGGGACAGGCTGGGCTGTCGGCTCACGCTGAGGCGCAGTGATTGAAAAGGGGAGAAACCTGCACTTTGTGCTGTCTACAGCCGGTAAAATCCCACGGATCTGGAAGGGGTTATTCCTAAAACATTACTTGATAGAATAAACCCAGAAACCCTTTTATATGTGTTGGTTTGAACCTTTTATGTGGACACCAAAAAATTGTGTTCTTAAACTCTTGTGAACATTTGATTCGATTGTTTAAGGCCCATTTGATTAGATTGCTCCTGTGGGGCGTGGCCCAGGGTGGGTCTTGATCCTCGTACTGGAGTTCTTTATAAATGGAGGAATAAAGCTGCAGTGACAGAGAGAAGCCTCCAGAAATCAATGAACCCGGGAGAGAAAGTCACAGGTGGAGCAGCCCGAAGTAGAACTAGCAAGAGGCCTGGAGGGAGAGGACAGTGCCGGGTGCCTGATGGCCACAGCTGATCTCGGGGGGAAGCTGAGCCTGGAGAAGGCAGGGACCAGCCACCACTGCGCCCTGCCACGTGGCAGGGGTCCAGGACTGCCAGCAGCCGACCTTCGGGGAGACAGCATCTCTGAGGATGCCTGATTTGGACACTTCCACACCTCAGAACTGAAGCTTTTACCCTAATAAATTCCCATCGTAAAAGCCAACCCATCTCTAGTAAATTACTCCCAGCAGTTTCAGCAAATGAAAAATGACTACTTTAAAACAGTCAAGCAAAAGTTAGTTGCAACGCTGGCAATGAAGAGCACAGCGAGAGAACCCTTCATTGCTGGAATCCAGCTTTGGGGAAAGCTGGTGGCTACGGCCCGAGACACCGCGTCGCTGAGGAAGGCGCCTCGGCTTGCTCCACGCCGTGGGGCACCGTGGGGCAGAGTCGGAATGAGCGAGCTTGGCCTTACGCGGCGTTCACGGTTAGGCCTTCCTTGAACTCCTTCCCAGCTGGCACCCTGGCCCGAAATCACGTCCGTTTCCCTCGGGGAACGCTGGGCCATCTGCGAGGGAGAGAGTTGTGGGGGGCATTTGCTAGAGCACAGGATTCTGGGCTTCAGAGAGCATTGTCCCAAGAAGGACGGAAATGCCACGCCGCCGTGGACCGGGAGGGTCCCTGACAAACGGCCAATGGCAACGCGGAGGACGGAATCGCAGTGCAGCCCAGCCCAGTTAGGGGAAAGCGAGCCAGCTCCTTGCTGGACCTCCTCCCTGAGCTTCCTGCCTCTCTTCTGGGCCCAGAAGAGGAAGTGACACTTTCCTAGCCCAGCGGGAGCTAAGGTGGAAGGAGCCGTCACCTGTAGGACCCCCCACGCCTGTCCCCACGTTCCTCCCAGGAGGGACTGCTGCGCCAGCCTCCTCGGTTCTGGACGGGGTGGAGGGCACGGCCCCGACCACGGGTGCCAGCTGAGCCACGCTCGGCACTGCGCAGGTGAGCAAGCAGCTCGGTCTCTGCAAAATGCAGGCAACACCCCACCCCCCGCCCACCGCGGACAAAAGGAGGACAAAGTGAGAGGCGCGTGCACGTGTGTTTGGGGTCTCGGTCTGCCAGGGCTGCTGTGCAAGTACCCCGGCCTGGGTGGCTTAAGCCACAGGACCGTGTTGTCCCACAGTCTTGGAGGCCACAGGGCCACGGTCAGGGCTCAGGCCTCCCCCAGCCCGGAGCTCTCGCGCTGGCTCCTCCTCAGGGCTCCTTGGCCTGCAGGTGCACCTCTGCCTCCATCACGTGGCCACCTCTGGCTGGCACGGCCGTGCCAGTCATGTGGGGTCCAGGCCCACCCCAGGGCAGCGTGGCCTCGTCTGGACTCACGGCATTTCAGAGGTGCCACTTACGGGTGGGTCCCCCCGCAGGAGCAGGGACAGGATGCTAGCTTTGGAGTCGGCACTCTTATCCTACTGCAGGGGCGAGAGGGAGCAAACCACGGAGGGTGGCTGGGAAAGAATTTTCAGACACGGAATGTTCTCCCCGGGTGGGAGCAGGATGTCTCCTCCGCTCCTGGGCACGGCGGCATGTGGAGGGTCTCCGGAGCCCCGACTCAGAGTGCGGTTAGCCTGGAGGCCGCCTGGCAGCTGTGCACATCTGGGTGCAGCAGAGCCAGTGGCTTACAGGGTTACGGTTTAGACGGATGATGAAATAGACACACAAAGCAGTTTTTTAAATTGTTGTTAGCAAATCCCAAAAAGCCTGCAATCCCCGAATAGCTGTCTCACCGTCACATCTCTAGATTCCCAGGCTTCATTAAAAAATAAATTAGGCTGCTTTCCCCAGACAAGAAGCCTATTTAAAGACCGTCCCCCACCCACGTGCCACATAGCTCCTTTTTTTCCCTAGAAGTTAATTTTTTTTATTTTTCAAAACAATTTTATTCACATACCATACAATCCATCCACAGTGTACAATCAGTAGCTTTTAGTATAATCACAGAGCTGTGCTTTCATCACCACAAGCAATTTTAGAACATTTTCATTACTCCAAAAAGAGAAATCCCAAACCCTCTGTACCTCCCTATTACTGACACCCAGCAGTGGTGTGGTACCTTTGCACTCTCACTGCTGACTGTAGTCCTTAGTTAGCATTAGCTGTATTTTTCCCAGACACCACCCTGTTTTTAACTTTCGTAATAGTGACGTACGTTTGTTCTAGCTCATGGAAGAACATTCTTGTATTCGTACGTTAACCACAGCCATCACCCACCCTGGGTTCACTGTGCTATACGGTCCCAAGTTTATCCTCTAGCTTTCCTTCTAGTGACGAACACTTCCCCTTTCAACCACAATCACATCACATAACTTCTTTATAAAAACAGCTTTATTGAGACATAATTCACATACCCACAACTGGCCCATTTTAAGTGCACACTTTCTTGTTTATAGACTAGTCACAAGGTTGTGCAACCATCGCTGCAATTTTAGGACATTTCGTTGTGACAGAAAGAAACCCCGTACCCTTCGGCTGTCACCTCTTCATCACGCCCACCCGCCCCAGCCCTGGATTTCAGTCTTCCAGGCTTTTGTATGAATGGAATTATATAGTACGTGACCTTTTGTGACTGGCTTCTTTCCCTGGCCGTCGTGCTTTCAAGGCTCGGCCACGTTGTTGCGGGTTTCAGAACGTCTTTGCTTCCCACGGCACAGGGATAAGCCCTCGCGTGGACAGACCACGTTTTGCTGAGCCATCGTCCTTTCCACCGTTGTGCATCATGCTGCCGTGAACACCTGCGGTCAAGGTCCCGTGTGGTCACGTGCAGTTGTTTTCCTGGGAGCGGAGTTGCTGGGTCACAGGATACCTCAGCGTTCAGTGGTTTGAGGGACGACCGTGGGTTCCCCACGGCACGGAAGGTTGGGTTCAGATGACGGGGAGCTGCAGCGGGAGATGGGGGGAGAGAGGGAGGAGTTTCCCCCCAGCTCCCTCCCAGCAGGGCAGGCCCGGGGTCAGAGGTCGCTGCTCTCTGCAGGTGGCCGACTCCCTGTCCACTTGCAGCGGCCGAGCCCTCCGTGCACGTTGCCGTGGGTGCCACGGCCTCCGCCCTGGAAGCAGGCCTCCCCAATTTAGCCTACGCGGCGTGCCGTCTGCCTTCACAACTCCGGCGGCAGGTATGGCCAGCGTCCGCGTGGCGTTTGGGTCCCGGTGACATCATCGTGCAGGGAGGACAAGCATGTCCCCTCCTCCGAGTCCCAAGGCAGCCACCTGCCCAGCCTCACAGGGCCGAGGTGGCAGCTGCCACTGCACCGTGCTGACAGCACACCCACTGGGTCCGGGGGCTTCTGGGGACCCCCAAGCAGGTTGAGCTGCTAGTGCCCACCTCGGGGCCCATCAGAACTGCCCAGCAGCTGTGAGTGAAGCTCCAGGCCAGGTCGATGCTGCCAGAGGTCTGGGGTGGGGCCCAGCAGTGCATGGCAGGGCTCCCAGGTGAGTCTCAGGTGCAGCCCAGGTAGAGAGCGGCTGCGTTGGACTCGGGAAGCAGCCCTGCACCCGCTGCTGGCAGCCCGGGAGGGGAGAGATGCAGAAGGGAATCCCGCTGCCTGACTTCTTTGAAACAAGACAAAGCCTGGGGGGCTGGGAGGGCCTGTCCAGGGTGTGTGGTCCGAGTCCAGGGCCGGCCAGGTGAGGCCAGCGCGGCCCGGGCGGAGGCACACCCCCTCAGGCGCCGTCCCCGCCGGCCGCACCCCACGAGGGCCCTCCTTCAGTTCTCCTCCCTGGGCGCCCCGCTTGCCTCACCCTGGCCCTGCCCAAGACCCCAGGTGGTGGGTGCCGATTGCTGAGTCTTCAGGGGTTCTGCTGCCAGTAGTGAAAGGCCGTGGTGGGAGTACAGGGGACTTAACCATGGAATTAGCCAGCGTGGTGTGCAAGGGCTGGTTTTTGTTTGCTTGTATTTGGTTCAGGTTTTGTTCTTTCTGGGGAAAGCTGGCTGACTGGGCCCTGGTGCCCCAGAACCTCTCCAA
The DNA here is from genome assembly GCA_029593785.1 of Cabassous unicinctus. NCBI lineage: Eukaryota > Metazoa > Chordata > Mammalia > Cingulata > Chlamyphoridae > Cabassous > Cabassous unicinctus. Next base: position 20,626 of record JAQZBX010042448.1, read on the forward strand.
ATGCCTTAGATGGATCTGTGCGTTTCCTGGGGAAAGGTCCTGTCTTGCAAAGCTCTATTCTGTCCAAAAAAGCCCACTTCCTGCAAATCGGCCCCAACCTTCCTTAACTAGGCGCTGCCCGCAGGGGTCTATTTGCAAAGTCCAGAGCAAAGCGTCTTTTTTCTGCGCCTGCTGAATGGCAGTTTCCAGAGCCCCTCCCAGCCCCCCACCCCGTTTCAGGCCCCCCAGCGGGCGGCCTCTCACAGGAACCCCGGGAAGCTGCCGGCATCTGAGTTATTTTCTCAGCTCCTGGAAGCATCCGTTTGTGGCTTGAACGCTGCTGCTCCTTCTGCGAAAGGGAATTTCCATAAGTCCGTTACAAAAATCTTTTTAACGGTCTCTATTTTCAACCTGCTCAGCGGAGGCCCCAACACTTTTCTCTGAGGTCTGAGGTTCCAGAGACTCCCCTTCAGTCAGTGCCTGCGGCTGCCACAGCGCCGTCCCGGCAGCCACAAGCCGGGGTCCTGCAGCCACAGAAATTGGCCGTGTCCCAGCTCTGGAGGTCCGAAACCTGCGCTGAAGGGGTGGGTGGGCCGCGCCCCCCAAAATCTTACAGGAGCTTGCAGGGATGAGCCACTTCCGGTGGGGTCAGAGTGAACCGTGTCCCACCAAACAAATGACCTTCACCATCCTCCGTGCCCCGGGGTGAGCCCAGTGGAAGCCGGACCTCGGCGAGCTCCTTCAGCCGGGGGTGGCGGATTGACTGGGGGTCTCAATCCACATCACCAGACGCCTCTAAAGAGCCCCGGGAACTCACGGAAGCCATGCAGGAGAGGCATTGCTGTGAGACGGGGCAGAGACACAAACCCAGAGAGCCAGCCTCCAGCCTCCAGCCTCCGAACCCGTGAGGCCGTGCGTTCCCGCCGCTCACGCCAGCCCAGCGTGGGCTACTTGTCACGGCAGCACGCGGTGTTGGTCTTCCTCGGCTTAGCGACGCGTCACCGCCACCTCGCCTCCTCCGCGCCTCGTGGCCTCCCCCCGTGGCCCTCTCCGTGGCCCTGCCCACTTTCCCCACTTCCTCCGGGGAACCGCCGTCTAGGGTTAAGGCCCACCCTGCTCCAGGACGGCCGCGTCCTGCCTTAACAGAGGTCGTCTTCAAAGACCCCATTTCCAACAGGGTCGCGTTCACAGGACCAGGACATTTCTTTCTGGGGACACAGCTCAGCCTTCCCATAAGACTGTTCTGCCCTGTGTGCCCCTCAGGCTGTCGGCTTTCTAGTCATTCATTCATTCCCTCATCATTCCTTTATTGCCCCCGAGGAGGGGGCAGGAAGTGTCCAGGCACCGGGGGTGTGGGGAGCGCTCCGGGAAGGCAGGAGACGAGGTGCCTGGGGGCACTCGGGGCGGGGAG
>JAQZBX010042449.1:0-22007 GCA_029593785.1 Cabassous unicinctus
CTTAAAAAAAAAAAAAAAAACCATAGAGAAGCCAATTTACAGAGGCCCCTATTTTCATTAAAAATAATGAATTCAGAATAATACCAAAGAACAAGAACTAATTAATCACCATTGGAAGATGCTAGAGAACCAAGACATTTTTTAAAATGGGTAAACAAAGTGAGGAATCAAGCATTTATCCTATCTTTCTTGGGTGAACAATACTACTGAGTAACCAAAAAGTAGAAGTGGGTAATGTGATGGTTTGAATCTATATGTTTCCCAGAAAAACAGGTTCTTAAATTTAATCCATTCCTGTGGGTGTGAACACATTGTAAGCAGGAACTTTTGATGACATTACTTCAGTTAAGGTGTGGTCCACCTCAATCATAATGCGTCTTAATCCAATTACTGGAGTCCATTATAAGCGGAAAGAAATTCAGAGAGAGAGAGAAAAAGCCACAGGAAGAAAGAAGCTGAAATCAGCAAAACCTGGAAGAGAATGGAGAGGCCAGAAGAGGCTGCCATGTGCCTTGCCATGTGACAAGCTAAGGACCAAGTGTCATCGGGAGCTAGATTGCCCTAGTCTTGGGGACAAAGCAAGGCCTTGGTGATGCCTTGATTTGGACTTCCTTTTAGTCTCAAAAAATTGGAAGCAAATAAATTTCTTTTGTTTAATCCAACCCATTTCATGGTAGCTTGGGTAGCCTAAGAAACTAAAATAGGTAAGTTTCTCTTTATAGAAAAATTCCTGCTAAAATGTGAAAAAGGAGTGCCAGAATTAGAATATTACTGTTTTGCAATCTACAATGAATTTAGGAATTGAACATCAAAGGCTGCTAACATCATAAAATAGACTTTGAGACATTATATTCTTCCTAATGGCACAAACAACACCTCTTACGAAACACTCTTGATTAAAATAAAAAAACAAAAAACAAATAAACCTAAATCAGATCAAGCCAACTACCAAATTGAATATAGGAAATATGGAGGACAGGGGAACAGACAAAATCCAAACTATGGTAAACTCTACAGAATAAATTATCTGGTTTCTTCAATATATAAATTGCAAGGGTTGAAAAAAAAGAGATGGAGGGGAAAACATATTAATAAAAGAAATATGAAAGACATATCAACTTATAGCAATGAGTGGACCTTATTTGGCTTCTAATTCAAACAAACAAACAAACAAACAAACTTAAAAACATATATACATATACAGGAACACCCACATACCTACACACATTATGATATTTATAAGAAAACTGGAAATTTGAACACTGACTGGATATTTGATGATCTTGGGGAATTATTTTCTTTTTAGGTTTGATAATGGTATTGCATTTATGTTTTTAAAAGTCCTTATTTTTTAAAGATACAAATTGAAATATTACAGATGAAATAATATGTTGCATGGGATTTGCTTCAAAATAATACAGGATGTGGGGAAGTGGATAGGGGAATATAAGATACAATATTGGCCATAAGTTGACAGATTTTTAGGTGGGAGGTTAATTATTCAATTCAGTCTACTTTTGTGTATGTTTGAAATTGAGATGAGAATGAGTAGGCATGTGAGGGAAAAGTCATATTAGAAGATGATTCACATCTCCTCCATTTGCCTCCAAACAATCAAAATCCTCCCATCCCTCTTCAACTTCAGTGGGTGACCTGGCTTCTAGCTTCATGGAGAAAAGTAAATCCATTAAATTTCCTTCGATTTCTTGCTACCAAACTGAAAAACTACCTGCATTTGCCACCCCATTCTCCTTCCTTTCCTTAATTTGTTGTATAAAATAGAGATGCTCCTCTCTTTTACAATCCATCCATCCACATGTGCATTGGGTCCTTTCCCTTTGCTCCTTCTCAGGAACCAACTTTTATCTTTTCTTTCTTTAGTTTATCTGACTCTTCTCTCAACTGTATCATTTAAACATGAAAAAACTCAAGTCTCTTTCATCACATATGCAAAAAAACACAAAACCCTGATCCAAATGTCTCTTCATATACTCTCCTCATTCTTATTTTTCCTCTTCACAGCCAAACTTCTTGGGAGAGTTATTTATACTCTCTGCTCCTATTTCTTTACCTATTTCTTGTTCTCTACTTTGCAATGCATTCTAGATTAGTGTCCATCCAGGTCAATCCAATAGAGAAAAAAAAAAACAAAACTTGTTATAGTCACAATGCCTATAAATCCATTAGATATTTTTCATTTCCCATCTTACTGGACCTTGAAGCATTGTTTGACATTGTCAATTATCTTTTCCTTTTTGAAACATGCTTTTTCTTTGGCTTCTTTGAAATTATACCCTCCAAATTTTCCTCAGTTCTCAGTTTCCTTTCCAGACTCTTCTTTCTCCTATTGGCCATTAAATATTGATTGGACTTCTTCAAGATGAAGACATAGGCTCCTTTCTTTATTTCTCTCTATTTTTTTTTCCCTGAGGAACCTCATCCATGCCCATGACTACAATTAACATCTATATTCACAGGTGCAACTTATATTTTAGGAAGCAATTAGAGAAATGGATGGTGTTTAACAATTGCTTTTTAGTAAACTTTTAATTTTAGAATAGTTACAGATTTTACAGAAAAATTGTGAATTTAGAAGACAGAATTCCCATGTTCCCCTTACCCAGTTTCTCCTATTGTTGATGTCTTACATTAGAAGAAGTTTTTACATTTGAAGAGGTTTTTTAGAAACAATTCTAAAGCTATAATGAAATCAGAAAAACTGAACACTACACAGGTAAATTAACGAACAGGTTAAACAGGGAGGGACAAAAGGGTGATTTTATTAAGAGAAAAAGACATTGGTGGCCAGGTGCTTCAACTATAGACTACATGTGTACAAAACTAAAAGAAATGTGAAATCATATTCATAACTTTGTTTTTGATATAGCCATGTTACTTAAATTATATGATGAATCTGGCATGCTAATTAATTTTAAATAAAACAAATGACTAGAGAATGTTCTCCCAATTTGGCACTTTTTTCCTTTGTCATAATCTAAATGTCATTTCATGGCTACAGTGACAGTGGTTCAAATTTTTTCTGCAAAAGAATAGGGAAAAAAAAACAAAAACCCTACCAGGGAGTACAAATGTTTTTGCAAACGACCCTGAGTTAATTAGAAAAATCTGCACCCTTACCAGTTCTTCTCACGTGTCAGCTCTCATTAAATTAAAAAAGAAAAAAAATCCCATTTCAAAGCTAAGAAATCCCATGGTTAACAAAACTTTTAAAATAGGATCAAGTGGGCACATTCCTACGTTTCTGCATGATGTCATACCAAACAGTTCACAGCTAAATTTGCAAAAACTATGAATGATTCTTCAATATCAAAAATATCTGATCTAATGCTAATTTTTTCTCTATAGGCTAACTGTGTTGGGAACAGGTGGCCCTGCTTTCAATTACGGAGGGCTAGCATGCCAGTGTGAGGCCTGGATTAGTTCACCTTCTCACGGGGAATTTTCCTCGGTAGGGAATGGATTTATTATGGCTTCACACATGGAATGGAGTTCATGTCAGCTGAGGGCAGTGACACATCATATGATTCAAATTAACCTGCTGTGGACTGTTCCGCGTGGCTTAGATTGTGTATTAAAATGACGACATTCTAAAAACAGCTTGAAAGAAACCAGGATTGTTGAACTGCAATGGTTTCAATTTGTTCCAACTAATCTGTCACCTGCTGGAGATATTCTAGTGGGTTTCTGGTAGCTGCTGTTTTCCAGGTTTCTCCAAGCCACTGACCTTGCTAATGGGTACGATTGTTGCCTCTGAAGGAAGGAGGTGGGGGTTGGGAGACCTTTGAAGAGGTTTTTTGATGTAGAAGTTGGGACTTGCCGTTTGCTCTAAAGGACTATTAAGTGAACAGAGGAAATAAGGGAACACTCATGAATTTCCAAAATCAAATGCTAAAGAGCAACATCTGTATCATTTTGTTCAGATGAAATAATCCCCGAAAAACACATCAGAATTCAAAAGCTGAATTCAAAAGCTATTAAATTCACACCTTTGTGAAGAAAATTTAAGGTTAGGTAGCTATTTCCTGTACCTTTTAGGGTCATAACTTTTATTGCTACTATAACCTTTATTCAAGAGCAAGAAAAGATTAGATGGAAATATAATACTTAAGAGATGCAACAAAATGTGTTCTTTGGGAATGACACTTAAATAGATTGTATATAGATTAAATAATAATGGAAGCAAAAAGATTTTTAAAGATAATATTGAAAAAAATTAGAAGAGAAGGTTATGGTAGTATTATAAAGCTAAAATTTGTTCCCCCGTTTCAGCATAAATGATACTTCTCTTAGTATCCTATTACCTAAAATCTAGAAAAAAATATAATTTTCTTGAGTTGCCAAAAATCTATAAAATAATACATTCATATGGCAAGAAATGCATTAACGTGTCCTAGTATCACCATTTAATTAGTGGTTCTCAAGTCTTGCTGCTTGCTATAGCTTTTTGATTTCTAAGTTAATATAGAGTGACAATCTGGCTTGCTATGTGGTGAGAGAATATAATTATTCTATGGAATAACATCTACTTATCTACTTTAAGTGACAAATTGTTTACAGTAAGAAAATTTCTGTCTAAGGTAGTAAATGTTAGAGCATTTCAAGCCTGTTAAATTAGTATTTTAGCAGGAGTCCCACACAGCTGATATACAACTCAAACAAATCTTCCCTCAAAAAATTTATGAAAGAAAAGTACTCTTGGTTAAAATGTTTTATAAGTTGAAGAACTTACACCATTCATTGGATGTTATATTTCATTTTTGCATAATAAAAGCACCTTTTTTTCTAGGAGGTACCAGAGATTGAACCCAGGACATCGTACATGGGAAGCAGGCACTCAACCACTGAGCTACATCCACTCCCCAATGAAAGCTGTCTTTTTCATTTGTTTGTTTTTAGGAGGTACCAGGGATCGAGCCCAGGACCATGTACATGGGATGTAGGTGCTCAACCACTTGAGCTACATTCATTCCCTTAAAAGCACCATTTTAAAACCACTCATCTTCTTTGTCCCATTTCTCTTTCCCATGCCCAAAAATAATCTGCAGTTTGGCCTTCAAAAACTGTGTATGATGGTCTTTTAAAAAATCACACACGCGCACGCACACACTTTCTCATACATGTTAGTTGTATAAAATCTTGCTACAAAAAGAGTATTCTTCAGACCAATAGCAACTACTTCAACAAGGAGCTTGTTAAAAATGTAGAATTTCAGGCCCTACCCTCTAGAACTACTAAATCACCATTTGCATTTTAATAAGGTCTCCAGAGGTGCTTCAAGGGCAGACTCAAGTTTGAGAGGTACTACTGTAAAATAACTTTCAATTCATTCACTTAAAACACTGAATCTCCAAATAGATTATCACTATTATTAAATGGACACAAAATTAGAAACAGTATATATCTAACTTCAAATTTTGAAAAGTATAAGAAACATGAAAGAAAGCTATTTAAAAAATCACATTACTATACTCTCATATTATATGCTGGAATTATAAATATATTATTTTTCATCCATTCATAAGCATTTCTCTTAAAATTCAACTGATTTGGTTGCTTTGAAAACAGTGCACAATTTACCATTGACTTGATTCCATCCCTTTTACAAAGACATGCAGTTCAGTAAAGGTAAACTACGAGAGAACTTTCTAGCCAAAGTGAGTGAAAGATTTTGCCTAAAAACAAAAGAAAACTGAAACTAAAAATGAGAAATTAAGGTGAAAACCCAAGTCTCCCTGTCACTGCTCCATGAACTAATAACCATGTATTTCTTCCCCTATTTCTTCCACTCTAGCACACTCCTCTTTCACATGTGAACAATTCTGAAATCAGGACGTGTCCTGCAATCGATGTAATAAAAAAGCACTATATCATTGTTTAAATGGTAGTTTTCTTTTTTCTTAGTGGTATATAAAATAATCTTTTCCCTATAATTGTTGATGGCTTGGACTCAATATAATACGGTAATTCATATTTACTAACCAAGCACTAAGACTCATACTCTTCAAAATCTATCCATTACCTCACCCCAAAGCCTTCCTTCCAACTCTAATGACCTACATATCCTTCATCATCAGCTTCTTGCTTTCCTTTGAGCCTTTAAAACCATGTTTAGATATTTATCATGATTAGAAATAGTTCTTTATATTCTACACCTTTTAAATCACAGCACTTGGGAAACATGCTTAAGAAGAACTGAGCCCTAGTGAAAGGCCCCAGCGTAGGTGGTTTCAGGCTGTTTACCCCAGGCATCATGACAGGCTTTCTTCTCCACTTGCAGTTGTGGACCCTAAGTGAATCTGCAGCCTCAGCACAAATACTCAACAAGGTCTACATATGGGTATTTTTCACTCATCAAAATTCATGCCTTGCAGAGAATTTACCTGGAGCTCTTAAGAGAGTGCAATGTCATTGTTTTAAAATTTTAATGAAGACATTAATTTTTCTTTGATGGTTCATGTATTCTGAAGCACTGTAAGTATAAAATAACAAAAAAGGAAAACTGAAATGTAGCAATTTCTGTTAAATAGCTAGGACCTCACTGGGGTAAGGGAAGAATAACAGAATAAAGAGAAGAGAAGGAACATGAGAAGGAAGAAAAATATAAAGAGCTGTAAAAAAGGAGGAGGAGGAAGAAGAGAGAGAAGAAAAGTCTTTAATTATGCTGAAGTTGGTAAAGTATGTAAGATAAGACTTAAGTCTTTGAAGTCTTGAAGGCCTGGGTTTGAATGGCTCCTCTGCAGCTATGAACTTGGGCAAGTTACTTTATCTTTCTAAGTCTTAGCTTGTTTATTCATAAAATAAATTCATGAAATATTAATTCAGAAAAGAGGAATAATTCTCCTTGGTTCTATATGAATATATAAAGCACTTAGTGCCTGGGACATAATAAGCACTCAATACATCTTGATATCTGTTTTTATCTATCTAAAACTGAGTGCTTACTATGTCTCAAACACTTTGCTAAGATTTGAAGTAAGTGTATCTATTTAACCTATGTACACTATCTTATGTATGTACATCATGTATCTTATCCATTCATCTGTCCATTCATCCATTCTCTTCATTTTACAGGTGAGGAAACTGAGGCACAGGAGATTAGATGACCTACCTAAGGTTACACAGTTAATTGTTAATAGAAAAGGTGGAAATATATCTTGGGTCTTTGGCATCCAGTTTAATTAATAACTAATTTCTGTTAGACTAAAGGTAATTTTTAATGCATACTTCTATTTGTCTTTTTTTTTTTTTAAAGATTTATTTATTTATTTATCCTCCCCTTGCTGCTTGTGTTTGCTGTGTCCATTCTCTGTGTGTTTCTTCTGTGTCTGCTTATCTCCCCCTTGCTGTGAGGTCCTGCTGCATCAGCCCACCGTGCCAGCCTGGCCTCACAAGGAGGCCCCGGGAAGCGAACCCGGGGCCTCCCACATGGTAAACGGGGTCTCTATCAATTGAGCCACACCCGCTTCCTCTATTTGTCTTTTGATCTCTAGAATGGACAACCTGAAAAGAGTAAACTTCTGAACAAATAAACTATTCATTTCTGGCAAGCAATATAAAGATTACTTTATAATAGATTCTATGTATATGCTAATATAGTCATATTAAAAGAACATACACAGACTTAAAATTTGACTTTCTTACCTGGTCCATTAAGAAAGTCTTTAATCTGTAGCATTACAAGGGAAGGTGGAATACCGCTTTTGCTGTCTATTTCTCCAGGTACAGTCTGCAGCCAAACTGTGCAGTAGTCAAGGGCTTCTGGCAGAGTCTTTCCAGGATCTGAAGTGATAAATTGAAAATAAAAACATCAATCACATCACAAATATCTCATTTTGGTCTAAGAGTTCAAATTGATAAACCAGAGAAAGAAATTTGGTTAAATAATTGTATGCAACCTTCATTGATTCCTTTGTTTGTACACATGTATTTGTATCCAGAAAGATGGGTGGAATGACGAAACCATGTTTTTCAAAACCAAGTCAAAGGGGAAAAGATATCTCAAATTTTAACTTATATCATCTTTTAGTGAAGGTAAAGTTTCTGTACTTTGTGAGCTGTGACTATTAACAGCTGAGTAGTTGCATATTTTTTAAACATGATATTGGAAACAAATTAAAGGGAAAAAACAGCAACCTTTTCATCTAAAAAAAAAAGTCACACATGTTCAAAGATGCAGTGTATTAGTGCTACTTAGGGGTTACTTGATCTGTTTCAGAGTTTTACTGACACTACAATCACTTTTTATTGCTAGGCTTTTGAAGTTAACTTCAGTAGCTTTCTCCATAGCCATTAATGACAAAAATTGGTCCATGTTTCAATAGTCACAATTATCAGAAAAACTTGAAGGTTTTTCTTTTTCTTTAATAATGTATATTTTTTGCTTTTTTCTGCTTAATATTGTGTACTACATATTTTTTTTTTAGCTATTGATAATAGTAAACTGAATTTGCTTTTTAATGCTTGACAATCTACGGTTTTTACTTAAATAAAAACGACTGCTGCATCCTGGCATACAATGCAATAGGATTTTTTTTTTAAAACTTTAAATATTCACAGTTTTTCTTTAGTTTCAAGATTGTTTTTCTCTGTGTGTTTTAATGGCCTCTGAATGTCAATTTTATAGGGATGTTCTTGCCACAGAGTCCATCTATTCCATTTTCAGTTGATTTGAAATGTGTTATTAAAGTGTTATTTATTTTAGGTTTTATTGATTGGATTGCTTTCAAGAATAGCATTTACATACAGTGTATTATATCCAACATATGGTTATATAGTATTACTGTCATATGTGAACCGGGCATATAAATTCTGCCATGGAATTTGTATTTCTTGACCTTATGTGATCCTTATGAAATTTGGCACATACGAACCTTTATGTGATTTCAAAGAAAATACTGAAAGCAATTGATCATGACGTTAGATCTATGTGGTAAAGATCAAACACTGAGCTAGTGCATTTTCCCCTTTTATATGATCAGTGAATTTAAAGCAGTGAGAATATGTATAGTAGATCCATTACACCAGTAAGACTATACTGTTCTCTCTTTTAAATATAATGGTCAAGTCTGGTGAAAGGATGTCAAAGGTTTGCTGCTAGTAGGATCTATATGCAGTTTGTAGGAGTCATGTGACCTGCCAGGACCTGAAAGTGTCCATTTCTAGAGTCTCACCTATGTAGCCATCAAGAAGCAGTTATTAAGTAAGTGGTACTGTGCCAGACCTGTATGAAGAGACATAATTCTTCATTTTGAAGCTAATACAATCTAGAGAAAAAATAATGACCTAAAACAGATATGATACAGGTAGCTAAACAAATAATGAACAGAGATGAATTAAATTGATGTCGAAATAGTACCATGATGTGCAAAATATTGACAAGTAAAACAGGATGATAAATAAAACAAGTTATAGGAGCTGTATATTCAAACTCGTAGGGGTTGGAAGAATGGTTTTCCTTGTGGCATTTAAAAAACACAATGAATTTTCTGTACTTTCTAGGGACTAGGAATAAAGATAATGTATACTGAAGGAACATAAGTACATTAATTATCATACTACATTTTAACAACAATAACAATAAAATACCCAAATTAGGAAACATAAAAGACTGATATATTTGACCATATAAAACTTATTTGTCAAAGGAAACCATGAATAGAGTTAAAAGTCAAATAAGAAAAAAATGGCAACATATGTGACAGTGACAGAAAAGGACTATCAATAATGTATAAATAGTTTATAAATCAATATAGATACCAACAGAGCAATGGGTAAAGGAAAGAATAAGCAATTAATAAAAGAACAAAAACAAATGACATATAAACATTAAAATATAAACATTAGGACACAATCTTAGCAAAAATCAAAGAAACAAAACTTTAAAAATAAGACAAAATTTTCCACCTATCAGACTGGCTAAGAATAAAAAAATCATTAATGCCTCGTGTTGGTGGTTTGTAAGGAAAGGTCCACTTTCATCCGATATTGGTAGGTGTTTCTGGAGGGTAATCTGATAATACATAATGGATTTCAAAAGTGTATATCATTTGACCCAGCCAATTAACTTCTAGGAATTTATTCCAAAGAAATAATCAGGTAAGTGTATAAGAAACATACACATTCCCTATAGAATTATCATTAAAAAAACAACAACAGAAAATAACCTACATGTCTATCAACAGACTAATGTTAAAATAAAAGTAAATTCTTGAGATGATGAATGTACAACATTGTGATTATAGTAAAAGGTATCGATTATACACTTTGGATAGACAATATGGTATGTGAATATATCTCAATAAAACTGCTTAATAAACAAAAAAAATAAAACAAACAATAGTAATCCATACAATTGTTTAAAAGAATCAAGAAGATCTACATGTAATGACATAATAAGACAGTCATTTTATATTGCTAATAGTAAAAAAAAAAACAAAAAACAGGTTTTTGGCCATTCAGTTTTCCTCTTCTACAAAGTTTTTATTTGCTCATTTTTCTATTGGGTTTTTTTTTTCTTACTGATTTGCAGGAGCTCTTTATATATTCTGGATATTAATGTTTTGTTTGCCATATATAGCAAGTATTTCCTCTTAATATGTTAGTTGTTAGTTGTCTTTTAACTATATCATGATTTTTTTGCATGCATAGTTTTTTATATATGTGGTAAAAAATTAATTAACTTTTGTTTTATGTGTTGATTCTTTGGCAATTATATATCTTCCTATAGTTTCTTGAAAAAATTTTTTTTCACCTTTAGCTGTTTGATCCTTCTGGAGATCATTGCTTAATGAAACAATTGGAAAAATCAACTTGGCCTCACTTTTAATCAGGGAAATACAAATTAAAACAAGAAATAGAGTTTTTCATTCCCAGATAAACATAAATTAAAAGATACTGATAATATCTTGTATGGGGTGAGAGGAAGGAGAAATGGAACCTCCCATTTATACTTCTAAGAGTGTAAATACAGTATTTTCACCTCCCCCCCCCAGATTGCTCCCTCATCTGTTTGCTCATTGTTTTATTTTTTTGCTCGTTGTCTGCTTATTGTTTTTGCTCGTTGTCTGTTTTTTCTTTAGGAGGCACCAGGAACCAAACCTGGGAACTCCCATGTGGAAGGAAGGCACTCAACTGCTTGAGCCACATCTGCTCCCTGTCCGTTTGTTTTTGCTTTGTCTGCTTGTTTCCTCATTGTCTTGCTCATTGCTTTTGCTCGTTGTTGGCCTGTTGTCTCCTCCGTGTTTGTCTGCTTCAGGAGGCACTGGAAACCGAACCTGGGACTTCCCATATGGGAGGTGGACACTCAACTGCTTGAGCCACATCCGCTCCCCAAAATAAGTATTTTTGTATGGGGATGGGAAGACAGCTGGTAATGAGTGTCTATAAAATTTTATATATCCATACCCTTGGAATCAGAAAGGCCATCTGTAGAACTCCATCTTCAAGAAATACTTAAGAATACAAAGATAAATGCCTAAGCGTTGACATAACATCATTTGAAATATTAAAAATCTGGGAAAAATAAAACTAAATATCCATCTGTAGAGAAATGGTAAAATAAATTACGATTAAACCATGACTCCTACATAGACTTCTACACTGTTAAGAAGAACTGAGACCTTCTGATGTATTGATATAGAAGAGCTGCAAAATTTATTATGTAAATAAAACAAAAAAACCAGGACAATAGGTTTAGTATATCCAATTTATGAAAAAAGCCTATCTGTAAACATACATATATACATATACACTTATAAATATTTTTAAGTACTGGAATGATATGTATCAAAGTGTTAGTGGTTAAGAGGGGAAAGGCCTTGGTGGGGAGAGGTTTGTGAAGAGAAAGGTAGGCCTTTTTGTTTTATTCCATGTACTTCCATAATCTATGATGTTTGCAGTAATGAGAATGGAATTACATATTATTTTTGTAATTTTCACAAAAGAAAAAATAAGGTGACAAAGGCATATTATAATCCCATTTATGTAAGAAAAATACACAAATTTCATATATGTAGGTAAAGAACACTGCTAAATTTATTACATAATAAAGAATACTGAAACTGTAATTATGAGTTTCTTTAAAGGACAAATTATTAAATCTTCTTCCTCAATACTGGAGAAAGCAAGAGTCTTGTGGAAATTTCTAAAATGGTAAGCTCTTAATAATGCCTCTTACAGACAGGCTGAACTTTTGTAACCAATTATTGCAAAGGGGAAATGTATCTTTAGGATAATTCTAAGCATACATATATATATATTTTATATGTGTGGGGAAAATACTGATACGTTGACCTATAAGTTATTCAGGGCTGAGGACAAAATAGGACTATTTACCAAGCATTTACAAAAATTAAAAGGGAAAGGAAAAGCACTTGAAAGGATATTTGATGTCCTGTGTCTTCAAGATATAAACTGGGAGAACAGCAAATTCTGATAATGTCAGTGAGAGTTTTCCAGGTAGATGAGGTGGATTAGAGGGCATGGCCATTTGGTACCCAGTGGGAGTCTGCCCTGGTACAACTAGGATGGGGAGATAAACTGGCAACAGTAGGAAGCAGAGTAGAGATTAGGAATTAGCAAATCTGTAAAAGTCTAGGAATCTATCCAAGGAAGCTAAAATTTCAATGACCTCCGCAAAATATTAGGACAACTGGTTTAAAAAGTACAAGTGTACTCTATGGCTGATAGGACAGAATAAATGAAATTAGGAACAACCAGGAAATTACAGGTTGCACAGATGGTGAACATTGAGTGCTATGGCAGGGCTAGTGGCTCCCCCCCCAGTTTTGGCTAAAATCTCTACTTTGGACATGCATGCAGTCATTGTGATTACATGAAGCAGTAGCAGTAGCAGGAGGTACGTCAGAGTCCCACAGAAATAGCTCAAGTTCACAAGTCACCATTTAGTCACTTTTGCTCTAATGCCTAGATGACGAGGGCATGGCTTCTAGACTTCCTGTACTGTCCTCAATTTGAGTTCTCTCCATCATCAGGTCTAGAAAATGGGATTCATATTACATATTCTTCAGGGTCAATATATCTGGGAAAGCACCAGATAAACTAGGATTAAAGGAGTCAGTGAATAGAATATAAATGGATTGACAAACAGGGATGACTGTTTGCTATAGGAAACTCGTCCAGACTTTGTTAGTTTTCTTCTCCATACTTAGTAAACATCTATTTCTTCAAATACAGGTATATCTCAAAAAGAATAAGCTCCTGCTGATGTTGATGAGCACAGTTATGCTGTTGTCTCTAAGTCTAAGAAACAGGGGGAAATGAGTGTCTATAAAATTTTATATATCTTGTGAGGAGTTAACAGAGGGTGGGAATTGAGTCAGACTAAATGACGAAACTGTTCACAGCCATAAATCTTGTTCAGAGTGAGTTAGAACTCATTTCTATGACACCGATATCGACAAAGTTGCAATATTTGTTTTTCTTCTAGGTTGATTTGGCCTTCAAAAGAAAATACTTATCATGTCATAAGAACACCCAAAGAGGAGACTCAGGAAGCCTCAACTCAGTTCCCAGATGGATCAAGGAATTGTCTTTCATCAAGTCTTGATTTAGATTATATTTACTATTCTTGTACATTACTTTGCTCTTCTTCACAAAAACTTTAAGTTCACTTAACTGCTTAGGAGGGATTTCACTAAATCTGATACAAGTGGTCTTTTATAGTGCTGCTTACTATTTTTTTAACCCTTAGCAAACATTCAGAGAGTTAGGTAAGTTTTTGCTTACCATTTGAATTACATAAAATATAACATGATTTAGTACTGCTGACCCAAAATGAAACTTTGAAACTGAACCTACTTATTTTTTTGCAATCGTCTACATATCAAGATTTATGTTTTCCAAGCTCATACAGAACAGGCAAACGCTTCAGATTTTGTAAGCTTTGTCATTATTCTGCTTTGTTTCACAGTGTGGCAGGATATTTTTTTCATATCTAAGTTGAGATTTTAAGGAAGGTCCTAAAGAGAACACATTTTCCCAAAGATTTCAGTGATGGCAATATCCTCTTTCTTTAGATTGATGTAACACTGAAAATATAACAGAGTCCAATTACTTTCACACTGGATACTTCTAAGTGCTCCCCATCACAGAGACAAAGGTAGTAAACAAATAAAATAGTAATCTTTTTTTTAACCATAAGAACAAAGAATAAAATGCCTAGTGCCTTTTTATTTCAGAGTCACATATATATTATAAAGAGGACTGGAGTTAGACTGCAAACCAACATTGTTTTCCTCCTCACCCTTACCTCTCTAATAACTTAATTTTTTTTACCAACTACAGGTTTACAATGGAGTCGATAATCATGCTTTTTTCCTGCTTTCTCTTGGAAATGGATTACCAGGGAAGGGCAGAAGAGAATTCAGCCTAACACCTTCCCTGGCAATTCTGGAGGCAAAGTTTATGTGGGGGGTGGGGGGAGTGGGGGAAGATTTCAAGTAACTACAATCATAATAATGTTTTTGGTCTTTGATTCAATAGACTCATGATTCCACTGTCTTTTACATTTCTGAAGAAAATGAGTGCTAACAAATATGAAGCACTATCAAGGAAACTAAATTTCCCCATGGTGGAGAGTTCCCATAAACCTGTGCTACTGGAAAACCTCATTAATTGAAATTTGGGGCGTAAAAGATAAACTTCTGATTAACTGGATTTGGTATACCTCATTTTTAACCATTTTTTTTCCTTTCAGCAAGCAAATAGTCTATCAGTCATGCTACTCCTGGTATTAGCTTCTTGTATTAATATGAGCCTGTTGCTGCTTGCAATCCTGGATGACAAAAGCTTATTTTCACTTGCTCAATATTATCAATAACTTTTGAAATTACATCATGCTTTAATTCCCAAGCCTACTGCTGCTAATTTTAGCATTACTGATGAAATATAATTAAAATATTCTTTCCTAAACTATTATTATAAATTCAAATTTCAGTAACTTTTTGCTTTGCTGTCATATTGAGCTGAGTTTTCTTTCTGATAGTACACTAAATTCCACAGAAACATAAAATAAATGCTTGTACGATTTAGCATGACAAATACCCTCAAAGTTTTACTTTTGACTCCATTGTATATGTTCTAGAAAGTTCAGAAAGACTTACTGTTTTTTTCTCTCAAGAAATAACAGGCTATATATTGTATTCCCTTTTTCATGAAGCCTTCCATGACCTGCTATTATACGTTAGAAGGATATGCTAGTCAGCAAAATCAACTAAGAAATCAGTTTTAAATTGCTCTGGATGCAAGGTGAAGTGCCACCATCAACCTGTGGATATCCAGGAATTTGGCTAACTCCATAATCACTTCTTTCCCTCTCTGTACTGTACCTATTCTGAACCTCTTAAAATGTTATGGGAAATGAATCTTTGGAAATGAATAGAAATGGTGAAAGAATATCATGGTATTTGTAACTAGCAGAGCTATTATATGGGTATGATGGTGGTTGAAAGGGAAAGTCTAAGGTCATGTATATTACCAGAAGGAAAGCTAAAAACTGTTAACATGGGACTGTATAAGATAGTAAAACCTCATGTAAAACATGAATATGGGTGATATTGCATATATGACTGCTTTTACAAAATATAAATACAAATATACTAGAGAGAAGGAAAAAGAATAGCAGCTATGCACAGCAGGGGAAGCATTGAGAGATTGAGAGGTGATGAGTTTTGTTTATTCTTATTCTTATTGGAATAATGTTAGTACTCTAAGAATGACTGAAGTGATGAATGCACAAATATGTGATTACACTGAAAACCACTGATTGTACATTTTGGATGGATTTATACCGTATGAATGTGTCGATAAAATTGATTTGTTAAAAAAAAAAAGTAATGGGAAGAGGAGGAGGAGATTTCCTGTTTTGCAATCGCAGGTCAGCAGCCCATAGGGACAGGAAAAGGAAGGGATTAGAGTGTCAGCTGGGATGTCTATCAGTATCCATTGGCTCTTTCTTTTAGAACCAAGTCTTCCATATCTTGCTATACTGAAGTGTACTCTTTTCTACTTAATGAAGCTAACTAGCAGATGGTATGTGAAATATCATTTCAACGAATTCCTTTTAATTTATTTTCTATGCTGTTCTGTGGTGTTCTTGATCTCGTTCTTATTTGGTTGTCATATTAAATTCTAGTATACATTTCAGATATTTTACAGGACAATATTTGATTAAAATTCAGTGCAAACAAACATAGAGTGCTGTCCAGGCAAAAAGTATGTAGTCACACATCCAAGGATAATCAGCTTAATTCCAACTGTAAATCTTGTCTCTGCTGAGCAGAGGTACCTAAAGCCAATTAGTACCTGTAAATGATGCCCCCATTTTTCACTTCTTATAGGTACATGTTGATTAAAATTTGTGTCACAAAGGCTAGGACACTAATCTTTTCTGCATGTCCAGAAAGGAGGATCTATTAAGCTCTCACTACTACGACAACGATGACGATGATGACAATGACGACTAACTACAGGAGGCCCAATTTACAATTTATTTTTTTTAATAAAAAGATTTATTTATTTATTTATCCCCCCCTTGCTGCTTGTGCTTGCTGTGTCCATTCGCTGTGTGTTTTCTCCGTGTCTGCTTATCTCCCCCTTGCTGTGAGGTCCCGCTGCATCAGCCCACCGCGCTGCGCGGGCCGGCCTGCCCTCACAAGGAGGCCCCAGGAAGCGAACCCGGGGCCTCACACATGGTAAACGGGGGTTCTACCGGTTGAGCCACACCCGCTTCCTGTTGTGAGGTCTTGCTGCATCAGCCCACTGGGCCGCGCGGGCCGGCCTGCCCTCACAAGGAGGCCGCGGGAAGCGAACCCGGGGCCTCCCATATGGTAAACGGGGGCTCTATCGATTGAGCCACACCCGCTTCCCTCAATTTACAGTTTAATAATACTTCATATTCTAAGGCATTTCGTAAATATTATCTCACTAGGAGCTTAGAGTGAACCCCTGAAGTATGAAAACCATCTATTATACATATTTTAGAGAAAAGGAGATTAAAGCACAGAGAAATTTAGTTATATCAAAGAGCTTTGGCATGATAGCCAAGACTAACGTCAATTTTCTGATTTCCATTTTATACCCTTCCCCATTTCATATTAATTCCTTCCACTGGCTGGATCATTTTTTATTTAATCTCACCACAGTTCTCTCTGAGTGATGGATGCACTAGAGTGTCTCTCACATAAAAGACCTACCTACTTGCTGATTCCTGTCAAAGTAATAATTTCATTTCACATTACTGACCAGCAAGAAGTGTTCTTAGCAGGTAAATTTTCAGATAAATGTTCAAATTGTGATCATTATGACATTAGAGTCACAGGTTAATTCTAAGCCTTTCCAAGGATATTAGCAAGACTGTTAATTCTAAAGAGACATGTAATTCAATCCTTTTCTTAAAGTCACAATAGCTAAGTGAAATCAAGATATGATTTATGAGGCGTAAGAAGCCAGTTTATGATTTTCCAGCTGTTGGTTTACACAAATGTCTTAGGCACATTTTCTGCAGTCCTATTCATGAAAGAGTAAAGAAGTCAATTACTGAAACTGAAAATTTTCAAACTGCATAGTAACTATAATTGCACTGAAATTATGTGATTTGTTTGGCCAAATAATCCATATTTTAAACGTATTAACTATAACAACAAAAACAATAATATTAACATTCACTGTCCCCTGTGCCACACACTTTGCAAAGAACTTCGCACACATCATTTAATTCACATATCAATCCTAAGAAGTGTTTACTGGTATGATCCTCATATTACAGGTAAGGAAACTGAAGCTTTGAGAGATTAGATAGCATACCCACAGTTACAGAGCTGGGATTAGAAGAACTCAGGACTAACTGACTCCAGATCTTGAGCTCTTATTGAACACTATTCCAAATTTGTCTCTTAATCAGATCTTTCGTCATAGCTGTAACATGTATTAAACTTGAAAATGCAGAAAGTATTCCATACGAGAGATGCCATTTCTTGGACATTTCAGTCCTGCACAGAAGTTTGCAATTACTTGCTTCTTCAGTGTGATAAAAATTTTAATCAGCAGTAATGTCTGCATTTTAGATGCCTGAAAAATTACAATAATGTAAAGAAAGTTCCAAGAGAGCAGATGCAATTGTTTTCCCATTAGTTTCTTTGTTAGTTCATAGCACACATTAATGAATAATAAGATACTGGACTGATTGTGTACTGAGGAAGTATGCGGGCTTGTGAAATTCCCTCAGAATGGTTCAACTCCTTCACAACTGACGAAATGGCTCAGTCATTTTTTCGAAAACAAACAAAAAGCCCCAAACAACCAACAAGAAAAATGATTTTTTGAGGCTGCCTTAGGCTGCATAGTCAAGATATGAGGCAATTTCAAATCTGGACTCCATTACCTTAAACAAAACAAATACCAATTTTTAAATATTTATAAACACAACTAATAAGATTATGTTAAAAACAACTACATACATCTTTATTTAGCTAAGAATTGCCAAGAATACAGCTGCTACATATAAAGGTGCTGGCAGAAGACCTTATTTCTGTTAGTGGTTGCTCCAGGTGGGAAGGGCATGGAAAAGCCCCTTGCAACATTATTTTAATAATTTAAAAAGAAACCTGCTAACTCACAGGTGTGTTATCTACTTGGACTAGATGGAAAATCATTTGAAGTAGATTATTAATATTAATAGACCTAAAAAATTCAAGTTTGATAATTTAGTCTTTAAATAATGTGCCAGTTTTAAATTATGGGGCATAAAACACAAAGCTTTCTATACACTTACAAGTATAATTGGCATAAAATTTAGGATCACTAAATTATGCAGATTGGAAAGTATATTTCATTAATAATACTTTCAAAATTATAAGCAATTTGTGTCATTTTAATTTTGTTTAGGCTTTCTAAAATAGATATAGGTATAGATAGAGATTCTAGTTCTCACCTATTTTGGGTAGCATGGCATATAAAACTCAGGTTTTACCTATATTTGTATATAATATATAATATACATGTATATTTAATTATACATACATATTTAAAAAGTATATACATATATGTGTATGTACACACATATATACATATAGTAATGTGCTGGGGAAGGCAGGATGATAAAAAGAGCAATGAATTTCACAGCATTTCTTCTTCTAATTTGATTTGATAATATATGAAGGGAAAGCCCTAAGCAGCACATAGAAAGAACAGGATTGTCACCCTTTGAGTACTGGGTATGTTCTTTGCACAGTGGTGACAGGGCAGAATCAAGTTAATGCTGACAACTCTCTAGGGGCACTAAATATTCATTACAACAATTTTAACTGATCTGTGTGCACAGATATAATAGAGATATAAAGGCATCACTTTTGGAGGAAGTACTTTATTAAGTTTCTCAGAAAACCAGGTCCCATCTAAAAGAATAGAATTTTCTTTTTTTTAATTACAGGATTTCTGGTGCTGGTCAAATTGGAATAAGCTCACTGCAGCTTAATGCTCATTATAATTAAAAATGCTGAAAAAAATACACAAAACAACTACAAGAAGACTCTGAAAAGTACACAACAACAACAACACAGATTGGGGAGGGGAGTCAAACTTATAGATAGATATGACTCATACAGGGGTCATTTTCTTGGATTTATTTCTTCCTTTTTTGTCTCATAGCTTTGACTTGAGGGTGGGCCCTACTAATAGAGCTCCACAGAAAGGACTGCCCATAGGTAAGGACACAGGCAAAACTCCAATAGAAGCCCTGTCTGGAAAATGAAGCCCTTGTGGTTGCAAGTGTGGGGGTGGAAATTCTGCTCTTTAAAAAATTTCTCTTTTTTCTCTCCTGGCTTTGGCCTGAGGGTGGACCCAGTGTACATATGGTGTTGGGTGGGGGGTGGAGGTGGGGAGGGGGAGGGTGTGCTGTGGCAGCAGTGACAAAAGCATTTAAGACTTTAAGTTGCTGTTATAACTATACTTCATGAGGTAGATGTAAAACCACTTGAAGAGAAATAGAAACTACAAAAAGAATCAAATGGAAAATTTAAAACTGAAAAATTCAATAGGAATTAGCCAATCTGAAGAACAGAGAGAGTCACCAGATTAAAAAAACTGAACAGAGTCTCAGGGATCTGTGGGACAATTACAAAAAGTTTAACATTGGAGTCCCAGAAGGAGAGCAAAAAGAGATTGGCACAAAAACATTTGAAGAAATAATAGCCAATAAGTCTTCAAATATAGTAAAACAAACAAACAAAAAACAAGGTTACAAAGTCAAGAAGCTTGGAGAACCCCAAATAGGATAAACCCAAAGAAACCAAACCCAGACACATCATAATGAAACTATAGAAAACCAAAGACAAAAGAAAAATATCTTGAAAGCAAATAAAGAAAAATACCTTACATACAGGGAAATATTGACTGGAATGGCCATGGATTTCTCATTAGAAACCATAGAAGACAGAAGACAGTGGAACGATATTTTTAAAGTGGTGAAAGAAATGTCAACCCAAATTATATCCAGTAAAAATATCCTTCAAGAATGAAAGCAAAAAACAAAAACAAAAACAAACAAAAAAACCACACACACACACACACAAAGAAAACGAAAATTTCAGATTAAAGAAAACTAAGAGAATTTGTTGCCAGCAGACCTGCTGTAAAAGAAATGTTAAAAGAAATTCTTAATGCTGAAGGGAAGTGATACCAGAGGGAAACTCTGAACTTGAGGAATGAAGAAAGAGCACAGGATATGGTAAACACCTGGGTAAATAAAAAAATCTTTTTCAGTTTTCCCCTTTTCAACTCCTTAAAATATGTAAGATTGCTGAAAGCAAAGATTAAATCTTATCTGGTAGGGTTTTCAATGTATGTAGGTATAATATATATGACAATTATAACATAAATAGGGGAGAATAAAGGGACCAATATGGCTATAAGGCTTCTATATTTTCCTTTAAGTGATAAAATATTACCTCTAAGTAGACTGTGAAAGATTAGGCATGTATATTGGAAACCTCAGAGCAAGCACTAAAAAATATTACAAAGAAATATAGCCAAAAAGCCAATAGGTAAATTAAAATAGAATACTAAAAAATATTCTGAATTACTACTAATAAAAAATAATAAATTTAAAGGATAGCCCTATTTTATTCCTCTGTATCCAAGTAGCTTTCTCTAAACTTTCTCATACAACTCATAGTAAAGTTATAGCTTCTTATTTAACTCATCTAAATGTTTCACAGCCCTTCCTGTCAGAATTTCTGTTTTGCTAAACCTTCATCATTAACTACAGGTATGATTATTAAATGAACAGAGGTATTTGAAGGCAGGAACTGGGTCTTATTAGTTTCCTCAGCATCTTGTGCATGTTTGATAAACAGCAGGTGTTCAAACTGAATGAATAAATGACTATTCCCAAAGACAATCTGAATGTAGAAATGAAAGTGTAATAGGGATAAGAGTTTAATTCTAAAATAATAACTCAAGTTGATTATACAAGACAGGAGAGAAAGTGTGGTTTTCAAAACCATATTGACTAATTTAAAGCAGTCACCTTGAGCTATTATACCCATATTCTAATAACGCTCAAAGGATTTTTAGTATTTGCTTTCAGAGTCTTTACTGCAGTCTCCAAAATAAGTCAAATGAAACCAAATCTTACAATTTAATGGCAAAAATATTTCAACCTTTCTAGAATCACCCAGAGCCACGTTTTAAAAATGAATGAGGTCAATCATCAAGTGGCTCTTCCTATTTTTAGAACCCTAGTAAATTATAGAATCAGAATTTCAGAGATAACCAGAGCCTTGGAGGTCTTCTGTGCAAGAATTCTTTAATAATATTCTTACTGGTTCCCCCATTAATTAATAAGTTAAATACAATCTTTGACATATGTTCATTTTATATTTACATAATAACATATTATTTTTACCTTTCTGGAGATTATCTTGAAAGAGTGAAACAAAATCCTTTGTATACTTTTTTTTTTTTTTTTT
>JAQZBX010042450.1:0-22007 GCA_029593785.1 Cabassous unicinctus
GCCATCTTGAAGTGAGGCGCGTGGCAAGGAGAGGTCGCTACCGGTGTCAACAGCCGATTGGCTGAGGTAGCTGTGAAAGCGTCCGTCCTTGGTTGGTTGCGGCATTGGTGCCAAGACGGTGTCTACGCCCTGGTTTTCTCGGGTTGTGCGCTCGGAACTTTCGTACTGCCCTCGCCCCTCCCCCTACCTCTCCTCCTACACACATCTGCTCCTAGCTTGTTTGTATTTGCTCGTTGTCTGCTCATTGTTTACTCATTGTCTTGTTTGTTGTTTTTACTAGTTGTCTGTTCGCTGGTTTTGCTCACTGTCTGCTTGCTGTCTGCTCATTTTTCTCTCTCATCTGCTCGTTGTTTTTGCTTATTGCCTGCTTGTTGTTTTTGCTCGATGTCTGCTCGTTGTCTGCTCATTGTCTGACTGTCTTCATCAGAAACCAAACCTGGGATGTCCCATGTGGGAGGCAGGCATCCAACTGCTTGAGCCACATCCACTCCCATGCTTTTCCATTTTAGGATATTTCTGGCTATTTGGGGCCCCTCACCCTTCCAAATAAATTTGATAATTGTGTTTTCCTTTGTTTTAAAAAAGCTGGTGGAATTTTTATCAGGATTGCATTGAATCTGTATTTCAATTTGGGAAAAATTGACATCTTAATGATATTTAGTCTTCCAATCCATGAGCATGGAGTATTTTCTAATTATTTATATCTTTTTTATTTTTTAGCAACACATTATAGTTTTCTGAATACAATTACTTTATATCCTTGGTTAAATTTATTCCTAAATATTTGATTCTTTTAGTTGCTATTACTTATGAAATTTTTTTCCTGACTTCCTCCTCATACTACACATTACTAGTGTATAGAAACACCACTGATTTTTGTGTATTGCGCTTGTATCCTGACACTCTACTGAAATCATTTGTCAGCTCTAGGAGCTTTGTTGTAGATTTTTCAGGACTTTCTAGGTATAGGATCACATCATCTGTGAAGAGCGAAAGTTTTACTTCTTCCTTTTCAATTTGGATGCCTTTTATTTCTTTTTCTAGCCTAATTGCTCTAGGAAGAACCTCTAGCACTATATTGAACAACAGTGGTTACAGTGGAGATCCTTGTCTTGTTACTGATCTCAATGGGAAAGCTTTCAATCTTTCACCATTGAGTACAATGTTAGCTGTGGGTTTTTCATATATGGCCTTTATCATATTGTGAAAGTTTCCTTCAATTCCTATCTTTTGTAGTATTTTTATCAAGAAAGGATGCTATATTTTGTCAAATGCCTTTTCTGTGTCAATCAATAGGATCATGTGATTTTTCTTTTTTGATTTATTAATGTGGTGTACTATGCAGATTGATTTTCTTGTGTTGAACCACTCTTGCATGCCTGGTATAAAACATACTTGATCATGATGAATAATTATTTTAATATGTTGTTGGATTTGATTAGCAATTATTTTGTTGAGGATTTTTGCATCTGTATTCCTTAGGGAAGTGTGTCTGTAATTTTTTTTTTTCGTAATATCTTTAACCTGGCTTTGGTACGAGGGTGATATTGGCTTCATAGAGTGAGTTTAGTAGTGTTCCTTCTTGTTCAGTTTTTTGGAGGAGCTTGAGTAAGACTGGTATTAAATTTTCTTTGAATGCTTGGTAGAACTCACCTGTGAACCATCTGGTCCTGGGGAACAGATTGGGGAGTTGTTTGATGACTGTTTTAATCTCTTTACTTGTGATTGGTTTATTGAGGTCTTCTATTTCTTCTAGGGTCAGTGTAGGTTGTTTGTACATTCCTAGGAATTTTTCCATTTCATCTATATTGTCTAGCTTTTTGGTATACAGTTAGTCATAGTATCCTCTTATGATCTCTTTTATTTCTGTGGGGTCAGTAGTAATGTGCCATTTTGATTTTTTATTTCATTTATTTGCATCTTCTCTCTTTTTTTCTTTGTCAGTCTAGCTAAGGGTTTGTCAATTTTGTTAATCTTCTCAAAGAACCAACTTCTGGTTTTGTTCATTTCTCTATTGTTTTTTGTTCTCAATTTCATTTATTTCTGCTCTACTCTTTGTTATTTCATTCCTCCTGCTTGCTTTGGGATTAGTTTGCTGTTCTTTTTCTAGTTCTTCCAGTTGTGTAGTTAGGTCACTGATTTTTAGCTTTTCTTTTTTAATGTAAGCTTTGAGGGCTATAAATTTCCCTGTCAGCACTGCTTTGCTGCATCTCATAGGTTGTGATATTTTGTGTTCTTGTTTTCATTCGTCTTGAGATATTTATTGATTTCTCTTGCAATTTCTTCTTTAACCCACTGATTATTTCAGAGTGTGTTGTTTAATCTCCATATATTTGTGAACCTTCCCTTTTCCAACTCTTGTTGATTTCCAACCTTATTCCATTATGATCAGAGAAAGTACTTTGTATAATTTTGATATTGTTGAATTTATTGAGATCTACTTTGTGACCCAACATATGGTCTATCCTGGAGAAAGATCCATGAGTACTTGAGAAGAATGTATACCCTGCTGTTTTGGAATACAATGTTTTGTATATATCTATTAGGTTTAGTCCATTTATCATATTATTCAAGCTCTCTGTTTCTTTATTGACCCTCTGTCCAGATGTTCTATCCAATGCCAAGAGTGGTCTACTGAATTCTCCAACTATTATTGTAGAGCTATCTATTTCTCCCTTAAGTTTTGCCAGTGTTTACCTCATGTATCTTGGGGCATCCTAGTCAGTGCATATACATTTATGATTGTTATTTCTTCCTGGTGAATTGCCCCATCCCTATTGCTTATTAAAACTGCACCTCTCATAAGAAGTCTTCCATGTGTTCAAATTATTGACAAGTTATACTGAATAGAAGAAAGGCTAGCTGTGGCAATTTGAGATTATTTTATGAACTTCAAAAAGAGAAAGAGTATGCTTGAGCTAATCTATTCCTGTGGATGTGAGATGCTTTTGAATGGACTATGTCAGTGAGGTATGACTTGTTAAGTGTTGACCCTCCTGCTGGGTCTGATAAAAACACAGACACAGGAAAAGGAAGCTGTCATTTTAGATCCTGCCATGTCAGAGAGGACTAGAGGATAGCTTAAGCCCAAAACTACCAAGTGGCTGGGCTCATGGAGCAGCTCAAGAAGAAACCACCCCTACTATATGTCTGATAGCTTACAGCTGAAGTTGGGAAGAAAGCAGCGCAGCCCTGACTGATAGAAGAGGCCTAGAAAGAGACAAGCCCTATGCCTGGTTGCTCACCGCTGAGCTCTGGGTGCTGGGCTCTGAGGAACAGTGAGCCCAGAAGAGAAGGCTGAGACCTCAGCAGAGATCAGTGGCCATCTTGCTTTGCCTTGTGCCCAGACATTGGGATCAACAGTAGCTGACTTTAGAGAGAAAGCACCTTTTATAGTGTCTCGATTTTGACTTTTCATGGCCTTGGAACTGTAAGCTTTTATCCCAAATAAGTCGCCTTTATAAAAGCCAACCCATTTATAGTACTCTGCATCAGTAGCCGTTTGGTAAACTATCAGAAGACACTAGAAACCTCTCTCCAGACTGACACCAATTCACTCATCAGACCCTATCAGCACAGTAATTCTGTTTCTCAGTTTTGTACAGAAAGTTACCATGATTTTGTAAAGTGTCTTGCTGAAATATAGATTTATTTCAGTTCAAACATAGGAATCCTATTAAATAATAAATTCATATTAGTGTAACTAATTTAGGGATAGTAAATCCATCTTTGCTCTTACTGATTACTATTTCTTCCAAGTATTTATTATGTTTTCTGGGAAAAAATCCAATAAATTATATATGCATTATATATTTTTTCATATTCATGATTCTCATTTATCCAAGTAGTTATATATAGTGCTTGCTGAATGATCAAAAACAAATTTGAGATTTGAGACTTAGGACCAAGATGGTACCATAGAATGTTCCTGGGACCATTCCCCCTCAGAATCTTTGAACAACTAGCAAAAATTGAACAGTCATCTCCTTCAAAACTCCTGAAAACAGTTAAAGGGTTGCAGTAACTGGGTAAGTACCAAATTAAAAAAATGCAGCTTTGAAAACAGAAGGAGAAGCTCCTAATGCACTTGATGGCACCTCTTCCACCCCCTCACAGTGTGGAGCTAGCTTGCATTCACATTGTGGGTCCCTGAACCTGTTCTGGAAGGAGCAGAAGAGTAACCCGTATGCACACACTAGGGTGCCTGTATGTCAGTGCCAGGAGGCAGCCTGAAAGATTGAACAAGGAAACTCAGCTCTGGCTCTCCACCCCCAGAACTTACCATGCATGCAGAAGAAGCTTGCCCACACTAAAAGCATTGTAAGAAACAATTAAATCAAAGCTTTCTGGGGCAAAGGATTACTTGCTTTCACTCAGAAGGGAGAGAAAGTCTATTTCACAGGGAGGTAAAGGGGATTTTCCCTCAACAGGGGAATACCTAAGGCCATAAGAAAACACAAGTCCAAGAAAAGGCACAGGCTCAGAAAAGACAGTGGTAACTCTGCACCGCAATTCATCTCAAGTTGATCTTCTTGATGGGGGGAGGGGGGGAGGGTAAACTTTGAAGGACTATGAAGGTGGTTTTATCTTTTTTTATTATTATTATTTCTTTATTTAAATTTGCTCCTGGCACTGGGCAATATCACCATCATATCACTAGCTGGATACAAAATTAAACAGACAGTTCAGAGAATAAATTCCAGAATTAACACTTTAAAATGTTAAAGTGCACAGTGCGCAACAAAAGATTTCAAGTCAAACAAAGAAATGAGAAGTGAATGGCCCATCCAAAGAAACAAGATAAAAATCCAGAAACCATCAACAAAGTGGACTAGACTTTGGACTTACTGGACAAAGGCTTAAAAAAATGATCCTCAATATGCACAAGGAGATAAAGGAAAACATAATGAAAAAAGAGAAGGATTTCAAGAAACAATGAATGAACAATATGAAAATCAGTAAAGAGATAGAAAATTTTAAAAGGAACCAGCAGAAATACTGGAGTTTAAGGTCACAATAACTGTAAAGAAAAATCCCCTAGAGGGTTTCAATAGCAGATTGTAGCTGGCATAAAAAAGAATCAGTGAACTCAAATAAAAAACAATTGAAGTGATTCAGGCTGAAGAGCAGAAACAAAAAAAGAATTTTAAAAGCAAAGAGAACCTAAGAGACCGTGGAACACCATCAAGAGTACCAATATATGCATTACAGGAGTCCCAGGAGAAGAAAACAGAAAGGGGCAGAAGAAATATTTAAAGAAACAATGGCAGAAAACTTCACAAAATTAATTAAAGTCATCAAAATGCACATTCAAGATGCCCCACAAATCCCAAACAACATAAATTTGAAGAGAACCATGACCAAACATATAGAGGTCAATCTGTTGAATGCCAAGGACAAGAAAAGACTTCAGAAAGCTGCAAGACAAAAGCAATATGCTATGTACAAGGGAGTCCCAAGAAGATTAGGTGCTGACTTCTCATCAGAAACCAAAGGAGCAAGAAGGCAGTTGCAATGAAATATTTAAAGTGCTGGAAGAAAACAATTGTCATCTAAGAACTTTATGTTCAGTGAGATTGTATTTCAAAAATGAGGAAGAGATTAAGAAATTCCCAGATAAACAAAAGTTGAGGGAGTTCCTCACTACTAGACCTGCCCTACAAGCAATGCTAAAGGGAGTTCAAGAGAAGGAAAAGAAAGGACACTAGATAATGGATCAAAGTGGCATAAAGAAATAAAGACCTCCAATAAGTGTAATCATATGAATAATTTTAAATGTCAGCCCAATGTATTGTATTTTTGGTACATAACTCTACTTCATACTTG
The DNA here is from genome assembly GCA_029593785.1 of Cabassous unicinctus. Classification (NCBI taxonomy): domain Eukaryota; kingdom Metazoa; phylum Chordata; class Mammalia; order Cingulata; family Chlamyphoridae; genus Cabassous; species Cabassous unicinctus. The sequence continues at coordinate 5,827 of JAQZBX010042450.1, forward strand.
TTGAAAGTGCTAAAATGCAAATACATAAAAAATAATGATAAATCCATGGTGTGTACATTAGATATATAAAGATATACTTTGTAAAAAGTACAACAGAAAGGTGAGAGAACAGAGGCTTATAGGAAGAGTGTTTGTGTATGCTATTGAAGTTAAGTTGGTATCAAATCAGCAAATCAGTGATTTTATAGATACAGGATGCTAAATTTAACTCCTATGGTAACCACAAATAAAATATTTTAAAACTATATCAGAAAAATATGAAAAGGGACTTAATATGGTAAAATTTAAAAATCAAATAAATATGAGGGGACAGGATGTGGCTCAAGTGGTTGAGTGCCTGCTTCCCACATGGGAGGTCCCAGGTTCAGTTCCTGGTGCCTCCTAAAAACAAACAAACAAACAAATAAATAAATGAATAAGAAAGTAGGCATTAACAGAAGAATTGAGGGACAAAAAAAGTATAGAATTAAAAAGACCAAATAGCAAAAGGGCAGAAGAAAATCTTACATTATCAGTAGTTACTTTAAATGTAAATGGCTTAAACTCTATGGTCAAAAGGCAGAGATTGGCAGCATGTACAAAATATGCTGTTCCAAGAGACTTGCCTTAAATTCAAAGACACAAGTAGGTTGAAAGTGAAAGGATAGAAAAATATACACTGCAAACAGTAATGAAAAAAGAGCCCAGGTAGCTATATTAACATCAGATATAAATGACTTCAACTCAAAAACTGTTACAAGGAACAAAGAAGGCCACTATGTACTGAAAAAGGAGTCAATTAAACAAGAAGATATAACAATTATAAATATATATGCTTCTAACATCAGGGCCCAAAAAGATATGAAGCAGCTATTAACAGATTTGAAGGAAGAAACAGACAGTTCTACATTAATAGAAGAAGGATTCAATGCACTACTTTAAATAATGGACAGAACATCTAGACTGATGACCTATAAGGTAATAGAAAATTTGAAAGATACTCTAAACTAGGGGTTCTTAATCAGGAGCTAAGATTTCAGGGGGCCTGTGAGCTTGAATTGAAAATTCAAAAAAAATTATTCTTGTGGGGACATGTTGGTGTGGGTGTGATATATTTATTAAATAATACACAGTATAGTGTGGACTTAGTATGATTTTTATTTTGATGTAGTGTGTTCCGAGCACAAAAACATTGGTAAGGATGGTGGAGACGGTTTATGACACCATGGTAAAACTTGAATTTCCAAATGTTTGCTGAAAATGACCATTTGAATAGATGTTGAACCATGTTAGGTTATCAGGTATTGAAATTATGGAAAAGTTGCAGAACATAATTTTGAATAATCCTAAAATTTAATTTAAAGACATGCCAATGTTGAGTGTCATAAAACTATCTGCTGCTACACTCTGAAAAGGGGTCTGTGGAACAAATAATGTTAAGAACCCCTGCTCTAAACTAACTAATCTAACAGACATATCTAGAACACTTCACCCAAAGCATCAGAATACACATTCTTCTCCAGTGCACATGGATCATTCCCCTGGATAGACCACACATTGAGTCACAAAACATTCTCAATAATATAAAAAATATTGAAATCACACAACGTATCTTTCATGACCACAGTGGAATGAAGCTAGAAATCAATAACAGAGAGAGAAATGGAAAATTCATGAATATATGAAAATTAAACAACACACTCACAAACAATGAATTGGTCAAAGAAGAAATCACAAGGGAAATTAGGAAATATCTTGAGACAAATGAAGATGAAACACAACATACCAAAACTTATGGGATGCTGTAAAGGCAATTCTGAGAAGGAACTTACAACACTGAATGCTTACATTAAATAAAAATAAAAATAAAAAAATCTCAAACCAGAAACTTAACCTCATAACTGGGGGAGCTAGATAAAGAACAAACTAAACCCAAAGTAAGCATACAGAAGAAAATAACAAAGATTAGAGTGGAGATAAATAAAATAGAAAAGAAAAACAATAGACTCAATGAATCTAACATGATTCTTTGAAAAGATCAATAAAATCTACATAATTTACCAAAACTATCAAAGAAAAGGTGAGAAAGGGCACAAATAATTAAAATCAGTAATGAAAGGGAGGATATTTCTACAGACCACAAAGAAATTATAAAAGGATGCTATGAACAACTGCTCACCAAAAATTAGATTACCTTTATGAAATGAACATATTCCTAGAAACACACAATCGTACACTGACTCAAGAAGAAATAGAAGATCTCAACAAACCAATAATTAGTAAAGAGGTTGAATTAATAATCAAAAATCTCCCAAAAAAGAAAAGCCAAGGACCAGATAACCTCTTAGGGGATGATTACCAAATATTCCAAAAATAATTAACACCTATCCTGCTCAAACTCCTCAAAAAATTTAATAGGAGGGAAACTACCTAACTCATTCTATGAGGCCAATATCACCCTCAGACCAAAGCCAGATAAAGGTAACACAAGAAAAAAAATTACAGACCAAAATATCTTATAGATGCAAAAATCCTCAACAAAATACAAGCAAACAAAAATCCAACAGCACATTAAAAGAATTATACACAATAATCAGGTTGGATTATCCCAGGTACGCAAGGGTGGGTCAACATAAGAAAATCAATTAATGTAATACACCACATTAATAGAATGAGGGAAAAAAAACAGATAATCATCTCAACTGATGCAGAAAAGGCATTTGACAAAATCCAGCACCACTTCTTGATAAGAACATTTATAAAACTAGGAATAGAAGCAGACTTCCTCAACATGATAAAGGGCATTTATGAAAAACCCACAGGTAACATCAAGCAGTGGTGAAAGACTGAAAGCTTTTCCTCTAAGGTCAGGAACAAGACAGGGATGCCCACTGTCACCACTGTTTTTCAACATTGTACTGGAAGTTCTGGCCAGAGCAATTAGGCAAAAATTAAAATTAAAATTAAAAACTAAAATGAATTCAAATTGGAAAGGACCAGTAAAATTTTCCCAATTTGGGGAGTGGGTGTAGCTCAGTGGTTTAGCACCTGCTTCCCATGTACAAGGTCCTGGGTTCAATCCCTGGTACTTCCTTTAAAAAAAAGAAAACCAAAAACAACTTTCTCAATTTGCAGGTGACATGATCTTATACACAGAAAATCCTGAAAAATCCACAACTAGCACTCTACTAGCACTAATCTACTAATACTAATAAACCATTTAAGCAAAATGGTGGGGTACAAGGTCAACATGCAAATAAACTTTCACATCTGTAACTACTTGATCTTTTATAAGGGTGCCAAGTTCACTCAATAAGGAAAGAATAGTCTCTTCAAAAAATGTGCTGGGAAAACTGGATAGCCATATGCAAAAGAATGAAGGTGGACCCCTACCTTACACCATATACAAAAATTAACTCAAATGGGTCAAAGACCTAAATATAATAACCAAAGGTACAAAGCTCCTAGAAGAAAACATAGGGAAGAATCTTCAAGACCTTGTGTTAAGCAATGGTTTCTTAGACTTTACACCCAAAGCATAAGCAATGAAAGAAAAATAATAAATGGGACCTCATCAAAAGTAAAACTTTTTGCCCATCAAAGGACTTCATTATGAAAATAAAAAGGCAACCTTCAGAATGAGAAAAAATATTTGGAAACTACATATTAGAAAAGGGTTAAATATCCAGAATACACAAAGAAATCCTACAATCAACAACAAAAAGACAAACAACCCAATTTAAAAATGGGCAAAAGATTTGAATAGATATTCTCCATAGAAGATATACAAATGGCCAAAATCACATGAAAAGATGTACAACATCATTAGCCATTAGGGAAATGCAAGTCAAACCACAATGAGATATCATTTCATACCCACTAGAATGGCTACTATTAAGAAAATGGAAAATAGCGAGTGTTGGAGAGGATGTGGAGAAATCAGAATACTCGTTCATTGTTGGTGGGAATAGATAATATTGCAGTAACTGTGGGAAACAGTTCTTCAGAATTACCATATGACCTGGCAATCATCATTCTAGGTATATACCCCAAAAAACTGAAAGCAGGGAGACAGACAGATATTTGCACACCAATGTTCATAGCGGCATTACTCACAATTGCCACAAGATGGAAGCAACTCAAGCGTCCATCAACAGATGATTGGGTAAACAAAATATGGTATATACATACAATGGATTACTATTCAGCTATAGAAAGGAATAAACTTCTGATGCATGCAATAACATGGATGAACCTTGAAGACATCATGTTGAGCCAGACATAAAAAGACAAATATTGTATGATCTCACTAATATGAGATAATTAGAAAATGCAAATTCATAGACTCAGAAACTAGAATATGGGTTACCAGGGGCCAGGGTGGGGGTAGGAAATGGGGAGTTAATACTTAATTGGTACAGAGTTTCTTTTTGTGGTGATGGAAATGTTGTGGTAATGGATGGTGGTGATGTTAGCACATTGTGAATATAATTAACAACACTGAATTTTTTTATGCTTAAAATAGAAGTTTTAGATTATATATATATTATTAGAATAAAAATTGAAAATAAACCATAGGACTCTACACCAAAGTAAACCCTAATGTAAACTGGACTATAGTTAATAATATTATTTCATCAATTGTAACAAAGGTACTACATTAATGCAAAGTGTTAAAATAAGGAAAACTGTGTCTGGGAGAGGGTATATGGGAACTGTATTTTCTGCTTAATTTTTCTGTAAACCTACAACTTCTCTTTAATTTATTATTAAAAAAATAAGGGGAGTAGATATAGCTCAAGTGGTTGAGCACCTGCTTCTCATGTATGAGGTCCAGAGTTCAATCCCCAGGACCTCCTAAAAAAAAACAAAATAAAAATAATATTAATAAAAGCATTTGAATTGTAAGAAAGAAATTGGGTTCCAGTGCCTCCCCATGTAGTTTTAAAAGTCTTCTGAATTGATTTTGCTCAGACAGCCTGACAACATGTTGCTTTTTGTAATCCATCCATGTGATCTTGATCTTTGGGCATCTTTAAGATTGACAGTATAATTTTAGGGTCTGTTTGCATTTCCTATTCATTTAAGCTGATATTTTCACTTTTTTCTCAATTGAATTATTACATGTCACTGTAAGTGAATTACTTTCTCTTCAAAGTCATCCAGAAGCTTTTGATAGATAGATGCTTGGCACCTCAGTAGTAGTCCTTTAAGCCCAAGAACGTGTCACACAATATTTCCTGGTTTTGAAAATGCCATAATATATTCAATAGATTTGGTCATTTTTCTACTATCTTTGATTTCATTGCTTGGCATTTAATAGGCCTTCTTTATATAAAATAATATTTCTTATCAGTTCTGCATTACAGTGTATCTCTTTCTAAAACTTTTTAAAACAACTCTAAGTGACTGACACTTAAGTTCAAGTTGAATTTTTTACATAATTTAACTGAATGGTACAACATATGGCTATTGTTGCCCACAAAGATAATGACCATTAAGAAGCAGAAAAGCTGGGAAATGTCTATTTTGACATTGCTTTTTATGAAACACCCAGATTTCAAGTAAATTAAATTGTGTAAAATATGTATCTCTGAAAATTAAAGGGAAACTATCATTACATTATTTACTGAGGAGTTTAGGTCATAATTTGCCCATATTTCAAAGCAGTACAAAATTGAGAATTTTCAACAATATATATTTCTGTCCTCCATTTCCCATCTATGACCTAAAACAGGAAAAAAAAAGTTGTTTGACTAAGAAGAAATAAAAGTCATACATCTAAATCTAATAATATGAAACACTTAGTTTAAAACATTTTATTTTTTTAACTGAATACCAAATTTCCCCAGGTATTTTTGTAAACCTAGGGCTACTCCTACTGTGCTGTCCCAATAGTTTTATTTTAAATTTATTCATAGTGCTATTATCCCTCTGAAAGATACAAAAGGTCACTTTGCTTTTCTAAAACACAGAATTATTCAACAGAGCATAATAACTGCACTGCTAATGTAATTCTTACTATACCTCTGAGAGAAAATGGTCCTTGAGATAGATTCAGACCAAGTTTCATTTGTAATGTTAATGTATTTTTCCTGAGACTCAGCTGTGTCACTTCCCCAATGTTGGCCTGCTCCTAATGAGGTTTTGCTAATAGAGTGGAAAAAGACACACATTCTCATTTTTCATCTCAGCTCAGAAATAAAAATTACATTAACCCTTGTTAGTATGCCTGTTAGTGTTCTTTTGATAATTTTCTGATCTTTAGCATTATAAAGTAGATTTTGAATTTTGATACTGCATGTCCTGATTGACATTTAATGATCTTTATATTATCAACAAAATGAGGGGGCCTAAGAAATTGATAGCTATGGTCTGTTAATATAACAACCTAAAATAAATAAAATGGCCAAAACTCTTTGAGCAAGAATCAGCCCGGTTCTTTCTCTTTAAAATGAAAACAAGAAAGAAATGTGATTCTAAATATTGTGTCCTCACTATTACAACTTGGGCTTTAATCTTACTCATGGAAGGAAATCTTGAGATTTGGTTTCAAACCTATGCAAAAAAACATAATATACAAACATACACACATACATAAAAATTTCTTATTAATGAAAGAGAGTAATTACATAAGCAATGTCATTCTGTCATCAGAAATGGTGATTATTTGCATCAAAAATCCTGAATAAAAACCAGTATTTCCACATTTCACACTCCCATTCACCCATTTGCATTTTACCCGTTTGTAATTGTTAAAATTTAACTGAATGAGTCTTATTCTACTGTCAGCCTCCCAACAAATTACTCATTTAGACTGCATAAAATCAATAAGTTTATACATCTATTAATAACTCAATTCCCTACTAATTTAAGTTCACATTTCTTAGCCTGGACTTCATGGTGCTTCATGTTTGGCCTCAGCCTGGCTTTCTAGTCTTATCATTAACCATTCCCTAAAATCACTTATGCTGCAGTCAAACATACAGCTATTTAAAGCCATTCCATGCTTTGTTAACTCTATACCTTTGTGCATGCTTTTTGTTCAGTCTATCTCAAAAACCTTCCACTCATTTCCCTCTGTCCTTATCCTATAGATCCAGAAAATATACCACATTCTTAAAATGCTTTGCCTTATTTCCCCTATTGGGTATTAGCATTTAGTTTATACCATCCTTATTGAATTTGTCATTTTTGTCTATAAAGTCTTTGAAAGCCAGGGAGTTTCAACATATTTGTCAGCGTCCTCTACAGTGTACTATAGCACCTCACATAAAATAAGTTTCCAGTAGATATCTATAAGAGCATGAATTAAATGAATAAATATCTAGTCTGCAATCTTGTAACTATCTAGTATTCATAAAGGACTCTCCCTATTCTTTCCATACTTATCTTAAATTTATTATAGTAATAAATTAGATGCATAAAGTCTTCAGATATTGGTATTACAGGACAAAGAATAAATATTAAATATGTTTGATATATTTAAAAATAGACAACCAGCAAGATGGCGGCAGAGTAAGGAGCTCCTAGAGTCAGCTCGTGATACAGGGCAGTTAGTAATCACCCAGAGTTATCTAAAGCACCTGTTTGGGCACATCCTGCAACATCCTTGAAAGAATGGAAGGAGGAAACTGCCCATTTGCAGAGAAGATTCGTAAGTAGAGCACTCCAGGCCCTAGAGGCCGGTGCCCATCCTCCACTGAAGGCACAAGCCACCTCGGGAGCTATTCCCGCTATTCCGCAGCTGGAATTGGAAGCCCCACTTACCAAAAACGGGGGAGGAAGAGATGGTTGGGAACCAACTTCAGCTACTAGTAAATTCGTCAGGCCAAAGTATAAACCTCAGAACAGCTAAAGTTTGAAACTGTCCAAGTCAGAAAGAGGCCAGTAACCACCATTTTAATTCCCACGAGGGGAAGCGGGGTGGACTGAAAATCACAGTGCTGATAGGGACAGGTTTCTTTCCATCCAGATCTGATTACAGCTCTAGCATAAACCCCAGCCCCATCTCCAGCAAGGAGGAAGCTAGGGGGACCTGTACCAGCCTCTCTGGGAAAATGCAGGCCACGCTATTGAGGTGGGTGATCATCCTACTCTGGTGGCGCAAGCCACCTGAGGAGCCAGCTATGCTGTAGCTGGAATTGGAAGCTCCATTTCCCAAAAACAGAGGAGGAAGAGACGGTTGGCCACCGACTTCAGCTACTGATTAGTCAATTCAGCTGGCTAAAGTATAACCCTAAGAACAGCTAAAGTTTGAACCTGTCCAAGTAGGAAAGAAGCTGGTAGCTGCCATTTTGACCTGCCCCAGGCATGAGGAGAAGCCGGGCTGACTGAAAATCGCAGTGACGGTAGAGACTGGCTTCTTTCACCCAGATGGGCTTCAGCCCCACTTGTAGCAGGAAGAAAGCTGGTGAGCTCTGCAGCAGCCTCTATGGGTAACTGCAGGTACATTTGGCTGGCACAGACTGAATAGTTGAAAATCAACCAGGGTAACTGCAGTCATTTTGGACCCACACAGCATAGACTACTGTCCACACCTGCAGCTCCATCTCTGCCCCAGAGAAGGGAGAAAGGAGCATGAAGCTTCATCAGTCTCTCTGGGCAACTACAGTCTAGGCCAGCATGACTTGGATTATTATACACAGCTATGGCTCTGTCCCTATCCCTTTCAAAAGAGAAAGTTGGGAGAAGCTTCAATGGTCCCTGCGGCAATGAGGGCCCCTTAAGCCTCCACAGCTTGCAGCACCAACTATATCCTTGACTCCTACTACACAACCAGCAAGGGAGAAAAGGGCAAGAAAGCCCTAAATTAAAGAGAGAAACTGCACCCAGAATAAATATATCTACTGTGCCAGATGCCAAGACACCAACAAAAAATTACAATACACACCAAGAAACAGGAAGTTATGGCCAGTTAAAGAAACAAGATAAACCTCCAGGTGACATAAAGGAGTTGACAACTAATCATAGATGTTCAAACAAATCTCCTTAATAAATTCAATGAGATGGCTAAAGAGATTAAGGATATTAAGAAGATATTGGATGAGTACAAAGAAGAATTTGAAAGCATACATAGAAAAATAGCAGATCTTATGGGAATGAAAGGTGCAATAAATGAAATTAAAAATACACTGGAATCATATAATAGCAGATTTGAGGATGGACAAGAAAGGATGGATGAGTTTGAAGAAATGGCCACTGAAAGCAAACATACAAAAGAACAGATGAAGAAAAGAATGGAAAAAATTGAACAAGTTCTCAGGGAACTAAACAACAGCAAGAGATGTGCAAACATACAAGTGGTGGGTGTCCCAGAAGGAAAAAGAAGGGAAAAGGGGGAGAAAGAATATTCAAAGAAATAATGGTAGAAAATTTCCCAATCCTATTGAAGGACATGGATATCCATGTCCAAGAAGCACAACATACTCCTGTCTGCATAAATCCAAATAGACCAACTCCGAGACACATACAAATCAGAATGTCAAATGCCAAAGACAAAGAGAGAATTCTGAGAGCAGCAAGAGGAAAGTGCCGATTTCTCATCAAAAACCATGGAGGCAAGAAGACAGTGGTATGATATATTTAAGATACTGCAGGAGAAAAACTTCCACCCAAGAATCTTATATCCAGCACGACTGTCTTTCAAAAATGAGGGTGAATTTAGAATATTCACAGATAAACAGAAACTGAGAAAGTTTGTAACCAAGAGACTGGCTTTGCAAGAAATACCAAAGGGTGTGCTACAGTCTGGATCAATAACCTAAATATAAAAGCAAGAACCATAAAGCTTCTAGAAGAAAACATAGGAAAATATCTTCAAGACCTGGTGGTAGGTGGTAGATTCTTAGAGGAGATAAGAGAAGGACTGAGATGGACTACTGATGTTTAATGTATGTAGAAGTTTTAATTAACTTTACTGTAAAAGTGTGGAAATGTATAGAGTGGATGGTAACACATTATAGTGAGTAACAGCTGGTTTCTAAATGGGAATGTGGCTGAAAAGTGTAGTCTAGGGATGTAAATGCCATTTGAAAGAAAGCTAGAGAATAATCTAGGGACTGACTAACACAGTAAAACCAGAGGTAGATGAGAATTGTGTTGATGGTACAGATGCAAGAGTGTCCTTTGTGAGCTAGAGTAGATGTAAATCACTATTGCACAGTGGTGTGAATGTGGAGAAGCATGGGAAAAATACAACTGGAGTGACTTATGGACTGTGGTTAACAGTAATAATGTAATATTCATGCATCTATGCCAAAGATTGACTGTGTTGATAACGGGGGAGTATGAAAAAGTATGCCAAGTGTACACTGGTAATAGTCTGATGATATTATCTCATAACCTGTAACAAATGTTCTACCACGGTGTGATGTGTTGATAGAGGGATATTGTATGGGAATTCTGCACATGTGCATGATTGTTTTGTAAGTTTACAACTTCTGTCATAAAAATATATTTAAAAAATAATAATAGGATGGGTTGGGGGAAAAATACACCAAATGCAAGGTAAGAACTATAGTTAGTAGTAAGATTTTGACAATATTCTTTCATAATTTGTAACACAAGTCTCACAACAATTCAAAGTGTTGGTGGTGGGTTGATGTATGGGACCCCCGTATGATGTTATGCATATTTGCTTTGTAAGTTCACTTTTAGTATACACTTATTGTTTATGTATGTTCATGTATAAATGATATAGTAATAATAATAATAGGCTGGGTTGGGGGAAAATACATGAAATGTAATCTATTTTGGTTAGTAGTAATATTTTTAGGATGCTTTTTAATCATTAGTTAAAAATGTTTCACAACAATGCAAGGTATTGGTGGTAGTATGAGGTATGAGAGCCCTATATGATGTTATGTACATTTGTTTTATAAGTTCACAACTATTACTATACACTTATTGTTTATGTATGTTCATTTATGAGTGATATACTTCAATAAATTAAAAAATAGTGTCCTGAAAATATTATGTAAAAATGAAAGAATGTATGAAAAAAGAAAAAACTAGCACTTGAATTGACTTATTTCCAAAGAAGATATACAAATGGCCAAGAAGCACATGAAAAGATGTTCAACATCATTGCTCATTAGGCACATGCAAATCAAAACCAAGAGAAACCATTTCACACCCACTAGAATGGTGATTATGAAATTTAAAAAACAGAAAATTACAAAAGTTGGAGAACATGAGGATGTAGGGAAATTGGAACCTTCATGCATTTGGTGGGACTGTAAAATGATGGTACAGCCACTGTGGAAAACAGTTTGATGGTTCCTCAAAAAGTTGAGCATAGAAATTTCATATGACCCCAGCAATCCCAATTCTAGGTATATACCCAGATGAACTGAAAGCAGGGACTCAAATGGATATTTGCACAGCAATGTTTATAGCAGCATAATTCACAATTGCCAAAAGATGGAAACAACCCATGTGTCCATCAAGGAATGAATAGATAAACAAAATGTGGTATATTCTTACAATGAAATATTCAGCTGTAAAAAGGAACAGAGTCCTGATGCATACAAAAACATGAATGAACCTTAAGGGGATTATGTTGAATGAAATAAGCTAGATACAAAAGGACAAATATTGTATGATTTCACTGTTATGAAGTAATTATGATACGCAAACTCATAGAGTTAGACTCTAGAATATAGGTTACCAGGAGCTAGATTGGGGTTAGAGAATGGGGAGTTGATGCTTTACTTGTACAGAATTTTTATTTAGGCTGATGGCAAAGGTTTGGAAATGGATTGTGGTGACGGTAGCACATTATTGTGAGTATAATCAACAGTACTGAACTGTATAGATGAATGTGGTTAAAAGAGGAAGCATTAGAATATATGTACAACTAGATTAAAATTAAAAGACAAAACATAAGACTGTACAACATAGTGACCCCTATGGTAGATGATGGACTATAGTTAATAGTACAAGCATAACAATGTCCTTTCATGAATTATAACAATTGTATAATACTAATGCAAGGGGATAGGATGGTATATTGGAAAAAATGCACCAAATGTAAATAATGGATGATAGAACTATTTTAGTAATATTTTAATAATTAATAGTACAATTATTTTTTAAAGTGCTATTATCAGTAATAACAAATGTTCCACACCAATGCAAGGTGTTGGTGGTGGGGTGGTGTAGAGGGATCCTGTTTTTTATGTGTGATTGTTTTGCAAACTCACAACTTCTCTCATTAAAAAAAAGTTTGGAAACAGATAGTGATGATGGTTGTACAATGTTGTGACTGTAATTTAAAATTTTTTAAAGAGACAAAACTGGTTTTAAAAGAAAGTAGGAGGGAAGCGGATGTGGCTCAAGCAGTTGGGTGCCCACCTACCACATGAGAGGTCCCAGGTTCAGTTCCCAGTGCCTCCTAAAGAAAATGAGCAAAACAGAGAACTGATCACAGAGAGTGATCTGATGCAACAAGATGATGCAATGAGGAGACACAATGAGACACAGCAAGCAAACTTTAATCCAAGCTTAGTGGCAATGCTCCAAAATGTGTTCATCAATTGCAATGAATGTATCTCACTAATGAAGGATGTTGTTAATGTGGGAAAATGTGGGAAATGTGGGGAGCGGGGCATATGGGAATCTCCTATATTTCTTATGTGACATTTGTATAATCTAAGTATCTTTTAAAAAATAAAATAAAAAATAAAAAAAATAAAATAGGGCAAAGCCACATGAAGAAATACAGACCTCTGGTAAGGGTAACAACATGGGTAAATATGAACGCCAGTATGATTGGATTTTTGTTTTTATTTAACTTCCTACAGGATCTAAAAGGCAAATGCATAAAATGTAATGGTAAATCAGTTTTGAACTCATAAACATGTAATTTATGAAAAGAACTAAGTAAGGGGGGTGGAAGGCTATAGGAAGATAGTCTGTATATATTATTGAAGTTGATATCAAAGTTAATGAGATTTTTATACATTTAAGATGTCAAATGTAAGCCCCATGGTAACTACAAAGAAAATATCAGAGAATATGCAAATTCATAGAGACAGAAATTAAAGTACAACTTTCCAGGGAAGGGAATCAAGGGAATGGGGAGTTAATGCCTAATGGGTGTAAAGTTTCCCTTTGGAGAGATGAGAAAGTTTTAGTAATGCAAGTTGGTAATAGTGATATGGAGCAAAATCAGGGTTCTTTTCTGCCTGATGCACTTCAAAGACCAAGTCCTGAGACTCCAGGGTTTCAAAGTGAGGAGTTTATTGCCAGCACATAACAAGGAGGTCAGAGTCCTGATGGCCTGAAATCTGCCTTCCCAACCTGCAGTAATTCTGATAATTTTATTGTATCCAGGTGTATTAGTCAGGGTTCTCTAGGCAAACAGAATCAACAGGAGATATCTGTAAATAGTATGAGATTTTATAAGAGTCTCTCACGTGATCGTGGGGGTGCACAAGTCCAGGTTCCACAGGCAGGCTGCAAACCAGGGGCTCTGATGAAAGTCCAATGAAGGTCCTTGATGAGTTTCCAGGAGATGTCGGCTGTCCAAAGACGAGCTGGGGAATTCTTTCTGAATGCTGAAATCATTTCCCCTTTTAAGGCATTCAACTGATTGGATAAAGCTTCACTCATTGCTGATGGCAATCTCCCTGGTTGATGCAGATGTAATCAGCCATCTGTGCAGTAAACTCACCAATGACTAAAACCCATAAATGTCCTTGTATTACAATTAGCCCAATGTTTGCTTGACCAAACAACTGGGCGCAATTACCTGGACGAGTTGACACATTAGCCTAACCACCACACCAGGTTTAGCAGGTTTATGCTAATGAGTAATTGGGGTGAGGCTAGCTCAGGTTCCTTCATTAGTAAACATTAAGAGGCTGTCTAGTAATCATAAGCCTTTAAAGTTGTAAAACAGCATAGGGAGTGGGTACAAAGCAGGGGTCAGTCACAGGTCTTTACAATTACAAGATAAAGGTTATGTAGTTTTGCAATCATTATCAGAGATAAAGGCATCTGGATTCTAGTTCAGCAAGTTTCAGTAATTGCAGGTATTTACTTTTACAATATACTAGAAAGTAAGAAGGCACCTATATGATGTTTCAGTAATCTTAATTATTTGTTAATTCTTTTTTAATTTTTTTATTTTTATAACAAATCAATCTTAATACATATTAATAAACATACAATTTATCCAGAGTGTACAATCAATGGTATTTGCTATAATCATATAGTTATGCGTTCATCACTTCAATCATTATTAGAGCATTTTCATTGTTACAATAATAATAATAAACATAAAATAGACAAACAAACAAGAAAATTCCTCACCTCACAATCCCTCTAAATTCCACCCCCTGTACATAGCTGCTGTTTTTGGCTATTCTATCCCAAGTGTATAATCAATGGCTTTTAGTATAATCACAATGGTGTACATTCATCTTCTCAAAAAGTTTAGAACAATTTCATTCTCCAAAAAGAAAGATTCCACACCCCTTAGCATTCCTTCCTCAGACCTATGTAACAGCTAATCTCCTTTCATCTTTATAAATTGATTTATATTTACATTTTATATAAATGGAATCATACAATATGCAGTACTCTGGTTTTCCTCACTTTTATAATGCTTGTTTGGGTATTTTTTTTTTGTCTGATATTAACATTTTGTACTATTGACTTACATTTGGTCAGCTTCAAAGAAAAACAGTCTTATATATGCAATTCTACCCATATTCATATTTCATATATTTATATTTCACATAAAATATTTAGTTCATAATAGGGCAATCATCCAGTATTTGTCCTTTTGTGTCTGGCTTACTTCACTGAACATAATGTCCTCCAGGTTCATCCATGTTGTCATATGTTTCATGACTTCATTTCTTCTTACTGCTGCATAATACTCCATCGTGTGTATACACCACAATTTGTTTCAAAATTCATCATTTGATGGACATCTGGGTTGTTTCCAGCTTTTGGCTATCGTGAATAACACTGCTACGAACATCAGCGTGCAGAATCTGTTTGTGTCACTGCTCTCAGTTCTTCTGGGTAAATACCTAGCAATGGTATTGCGGGGTGCCATGGCAAGTCTATATTCAATTTCCCTAGGAACTGCCAAACAGTCCTCCAAAGGGGCTGTACCATTCTACATTCCCATCAACAGTGAATAAGCATTCCTATCTCTCCATATCCTCTCCAACATTTACAACTTTCCGACTTTTTCATAGCGGCCAGTCTAAAAGGTGTGAAATGGTATCTCATTGTAGCTTTGATTTGCATTTCCCTAATTGCTAGTGATATTGAACATTTTTTCATGTGTTTCTTTGCCATTTGTATTTCTTCTCTGGACAGTTGTCTTTTCAAGTTTTTGCCCATTTTTAAATCAGATACTTTGTCTTTTTATTGTTGAGTTATATGATCTCCTTATGTATCATGGATATTAAACCCTTTTCAGATAGTGATTGCCAAATATTTTCTCCCATTGACTCAGCTGCCTTTTCTCCCTTCTGGCAATGTCTTTTGAGATGTAAAAGTGCTGAAGTTTAAGGTTTCATTTATCTATTTTTTCTTTTGTTGCTCGTGCTTTGGGCATAAGGTTTAAGAAACTACCATCTACCACAAGATCTTGAAGATGTTTTCCTACATTTTCTTCTAGGAGTTTTATGGTTGTTGTTTTTATATTTAAGTCCTTGATCCATTTTGAGTTAATTTTGTACAAAGTGTGAGATAGGGGTCTTCTTTCTTTCTTTTGGATATGGCTATCCAGTTCTCCCAGCACCATTTGTTGAATAGACTGTTCTGGCCCAGCTGGGTGGGCTTAACAGCCATGTCAAAAATCACTTGACTGTAGATGTGAGGGTCAATTTCTGTGTTCTCAATTTGGTTCCATTGGTTAATATGTTTCTCCTTATGCCAGTACCATGCTGTTTTTACTGCTATAGCTAAGAAATATGCTTTAAAGTCAGGAAGTGAGAGTCCTCCAACTTTTTTTTTTCTTTTTTAAGAAATTTTTTGCTTTTGGGGGCTCTTTACCCTTCCAAATAAATTTGATTATTGGTTTTTTTTTTTTATTTCTACAAAAAAGGCTGTTGGGATTTTTATTGGGATTGCATTGAATCTGTAAATCAGTTTGGGTAGAATTGACATCTTAATGATATTTAGTCTTCCAATCCATGAACACAGAATGTCCTTCCCTTTATTTAAGTCTTCTT
>JAQZBX010042451.1:0-22007 GCA_029593785.1 Cabassous unicinctus
CCTTTGCTGGCAGCCCCCTACCTTTCTCAGGTAGGAAATAATTCCACTCGCCTCTGTGTCCTCAGCAACCAGTCCTGGTTGGTAGAGAGGGAGGCTGAGAGGGTCAGATCTCTTTAGTCCCTTACTGGCTCCCAAGGTAAACAATGGAGCAGTGCCCCCGGCCTGGAAGGGCTCGTGGGGCACAGCAGACCAAATTTGTGGGTCAAAAGCTGAGTCAGCCTTAGGCTGTATCCCTCTCTCTCCCCTTTCCTGGGGACGTGGGTCCCTGGGCCCCTTTCATCTGTAGCCACAGGCCCCAAGGCCTGAGAATTCAAAAGTGTCTGTAGGTTGGGGAGGATATAGCAGTTGCAGCTGCAGCTTTTAGCTCACAGTTTTGCTGTCGTGATTCTTCTGCTTTGCTCCCCTCTCTTCTGGGTGGTGTCCAGCCCTCCCCTGGTGTCCTGAACCCTAGAGGATTTTTTTCCAGGCCATTTCTGCCTGTCCTCTAGCTATTTTTCTAGGACAGAAGAGAGTCCTGTGTGTTCGTAGTCTGCCATCTTCCTGGAACTGGGCCTCATTGGTTTTGTTTTTACTCTTCCAGGACAGCCCTACACAGGCAAATGGTTTGATTGTTCATTTTAAGAACTTCCTGAAAGACCCATCAACTCTTGAGTAGAAAGCATCAAAGACCGATTGTGCTCTAAGTTTGTTTGAATTCTGCACCTCAAAATCTTTGCCTTGCTTTTTCCACCAATTCTGAATTGTTGAATAATGATTCTTACCCAACCCTAATTAAATCCCCACATTGAAAGACCTACCTAAACCAAACTTCCAATTTTCAATAAATCCCCATCTTACCTTCTCCCCACAAGACTGCCAAAGCTCTGTCGAGATGGTGTTCTCCCTCACCAAGCTATTGTGGGTTGAATTATATCCTCCGAAAAGATAGGTTGAAGTCCCAACCTCGGGTACCTGTGAATGTGACCTTCTTTATTTGGAAATAGTGTCTTTGCAGATGTAATCAAGTGAAGATGAGGTCCTACTGGAGAGGGGTGGACCCAGTATAACTGGTGTCCTTATAAGAAGAGGAGGAGAGACACGGGGAACATGACGGAGAAGGAGACTGGAGCGATGCTGCCACAAGCCAAGGAACACCGGCCAGCAGGAGCTGGAAGCCAAGGAAGGAGTCTCCCCCAGAGGCTTCAGAGGGAGCAGAGTCCTGCTGACACCTTGGTCTCGGACTTCTGGCCTCCAGAAAAGTGAGAGAATAGATCTCTCTTCTTTTAAGCTAGTTCTTTGTTACAGCATCCCAAGGAAACTAATATATAAGGTAAGCAATAAACTCAGCTTGAGCTTAGAGGTTGTGTTGGTAATGTTTAGAGAGGCAGCTTTTGACACAATACAAGAGGCTGTGAGAGTTGTTGTTGTTTTTTAAGATTTATTTATTTATTTATTTATCCCCCCCTTGCTGCTTGTGCTGCTGTGTCCATTCGCTGCGTGTCTTCTCTGTGTCTGCTTATCTCCCCCTTGCTATGAGGCCTTGCTGCATCAGCCCACCGCGCCGCGCAGGCCGGCCTGCCCTCACAAGGAGGCCACAGGAAGCAAACCCGGGGCCTCCTGTATGGTAAACGGGAGCTCTATCGATTGAGTCACACCCGCTTCCCTGTTTGGTTTTTTGAACATTGCATCATTGCATTTCGTTTTTTTGTTAAAGATTTATTTATTTATTTATGCCCCCCTGCCCCCTTTGTTTTGCACTCGCTGTCTGCTCTCTGTGTGTTCTTCCATGTTTGCTTGTCTTCTCTTTAGGCTGCACCGGGAACTGATCCTGGGACCTTCTGGAGTGGAGAGAGGCGCTCAATCTCTTGCGCCACTTCAGCTCCCTGCTCTACCACGTCTCCTATTGTCTCTCTCCTGTGTCTCTTTTTGTTGCGTCATCTTACTGCGCCATTTCTCTCCGCGGGCCAGCACTCTTGTGCAGGCAAGCACTCCTGAGTGGGCCAGAACTCCCATTGGGGGCCAGCACTCTGCGTGGGCCAGCACTCCACGTGCTTTTCACCAGGAGGTCCCGGGAATCGAACCTGGGACCTCCTATATTGTAGACAGGAGCCCAATCACTTGAGCCACATCTGATTCCCTGCATCATTGAATTTTGGGGAGATATTAATCAAGCTTATACATGAAGGCTGTGATTATTCTTTATATTGAAAAAAGCTCCCTCAGAATTTCCCAAAGTTCTACTTTACTTCCACCTGTTATCAAGAAGTTTTGAAATGTTGGAGAAAGGTTGCCCAACAGAAGAGACCAGAAAAGTGGAGAATGACGGATGTGTTCTATAATGACCATATGTCACTCACCGTACAGCAACTTTGGGCTAATAAAAAGTATACACCACTACCAGCAAAAGAAAAAAAAACCTACATACTTAGCACCACAAGCTCTGTATTTTCAAGATTTTCCAGGTTTTCAACACAAAGCAGAAAGGAAGTTGGCACGATTCTCAACATCCTGGAAGCTCCAAGGTTCCTGCCCAACATGCTCAGGGCTGTGCCCAGAGGCCTAGTCCCCATTCAGCCCCAAGCAAGCCTTTAAAACACTCTGCCACTCAAGCCCTTGTTGGCGAAATATAATTAAAAACAAAACCTTCTCCCAACCCAGAAAACCTCTCCACAAAGGTAGAAGAGCAAGAAAACCAATTGTATTATTGAATACCCTTTAAACCAGAATGGAGAGGCTCGGAGAAGCCGGGAGGGTCCACAGTGTGCATTGCCATGTGCCCAGCAAGGGACCAAGAATCACCAGCGGCCAGCCCCAGAGCACTACAGTATTCAAGAAGAAAGCATCACCTTGGTGATATCTTGATTTGAACTTTTTTTTAGCCTCAAAACCATAAGCAAATAAATTCCCATTGTGAAAGCCAACCCATTTCCTGGCATTTGCTTGAGAGCCTAGGAAAGAAACAAGGCCCCGCTTTATTCCGTGGCCTCAGTGGGTACGTGAAGAGGAGGCTTGTTGCTCTCAAGCTGGTTCGGTGCCCTTCCTGCATCCTTCAAAGCTCCCTGGAGGCCTTCTGTCCCACAGTCACACACCAGGTCACAGTTCCTACCCCCGGGAGTCCACCATATAGTACTCTCTCAATACATGGAAAATGACTGCATTGACCAGCAAAAAGTTATTACACAACCCTGGGCTGCTGTGGGCACCTTTTGACAATTTGCACACTGGGAACCCGGAAAACAGGGCAAGTTAAGAAGTCTCCCCATCCTTTGTTTTGGAAAACAGTTTTCTGCGAAGAACCATCTTTCCCCACATGATTTAGATATTCACAGATGCCCCCTTGTTCACCTAGGACAAGGCCAGACGCAGAGGTCCCTACCGCCACCCCAAATTCCCATTCTTTGCCTCAAAAATGATTATATGCACTGTGTTGTCTGCACTAATCAACCAGAACCAAAGGCTTGTTAATCAACCCTTGGTGAAATTCCTCTCCTTCTCCCAGAGCCCTGGACTTTGACCACCCTCAGCCTGAGCCCGCACTTAACAACCCCTCCCAAGAACAGGCTGGCTTCAGGGCAAAACACTCCCTGGTCTACCATCTGTCAAGTCACCCTTTCATCCCGCCTCCCCTTACCCAGTTCTTTCTAGTCTTTACTCTTCCCTGTAAAAGAAAAACCCTTTTTTTCTAACCCTTGAGCTGCTTGCAGACCTTATGATCAGCGCGTTCTCCCTATTGCAAAAAGCTCTTTCCCTCCTTGCAATAACCCTTTAGAACAAATTCTCTCCTCTTCCAAATCTGTATTTGTTTTTGTTTTTGTTTTCCTATCTGGTTGCGTGATCATCTTTCCGGTGCGTGGCTTCGCCCTGCGGAGGCGCCTCTGTGCTCCGTAGGTCTAGGACGCCTTTTTTCTTTTTTCTTTTTTTCACCAGGAGGTCGGGGCATTGAACCGGGTTCTCCATGTGGTAAACGGGAGTTCAATTGCTTGAGCCACAGCCGTTTCCCTGTATTTGTTTTTTATTTGACATTTCTATCAGACTAATTCCTCCAAAAGGGGAGGGCATGGGAAGGTTAAGTGGATTCCCATATCCTAGGGAATGGTAATCTATGATCTTAGAAATGAACTAGGGTTCTTTTGATGATATCGAAGTCTTAAGAGAACAAGAAAAATACTGCAGCTGTATCCAGAGACCAAAGAAATGTTATCAAATAAGTCTGTTAGCGCCTGCCTGACCCTTCCAGCTACTTCAGAGAAAAAGAGCTACAGCACCCCAAAGCGATCTCAACAAACCGTCCAATCCAGACCCAGTTTTCCAAGACAATCACCTACGCCTTGATCATCCAGGTGTTGAACATTCTGTCGAGAAGAAACACCAGGAAGTTAGCTTAATATCGAATCCCTGCCTTGGGCACCCTTAATCATCTACTCCCTTGTTAAATAAGGAAGAGTCATGAATTAAAGTTTGTTTTGTTTTTCTTTGTACCAAATGGCATTATTTTTGTTGAACCTCTTTCAAGGACGTATATTGTGGCCATAGGAGCCAGGGCATTCTAACTTAAAAAAAAAAAAAAGGAAATTTGGCCAAAGGGGAGAACAGAACAGAATCACTCTTAGACTTGAACAAGAGGAGCCCCTTCCCTGAGCCCCCCAGTTCACAAGGCCCGTAACACAAACACACAAACACAGAAGTGTTAAAGAACAGTGGGCACGAATGTCCCTTGGAGCCAGTGTTCAATGCTGGCCCAGCACGACCCATGACCTTCAACGTACTCTTCTACGACTAACACTGTTCAGGCCCCAGAGAAATGCTTCTCCACATCTCTTGCCCCATGTCTTCAAAATAAAAGGCAACACAACTGAATGCTGTAAAGGTTTGTGGGTTGTTCCACCGCCTTCTTCAGAGACAAGCACTGCTTCCACGTGTGGGGAGAATTTGAGCAGCAGAAGTGCGTAGGTAAGAGAAAGTCCTAATTAATTAACTTGTCAATTCCTTCCTTTCAGATACCAGAAATGCAATTGATCTTTGCATAACAAAACATATTTCCCCAGTTGTGCTGACTGTCTATTTTCTTCTTCCAATACCTGATTCTGGAGATATTCACAAATGAGTCTGAAATTTGCAGCTGATACACATGGTGGCTGAGGAATATTTTGCAATATTAAACAATTCATAGAGCTCTTAAATTTGGATAAATGAGACCTAGATATAACATGCACAAGTTGTGATATCACTTATTTACATTGGTAACTAGATGGACATTGATCACTGAAAGAGTAGATAGTTTCTTTTTCATAAAAATGTGTTATAGGATTCAATTACATTTTCAAAATAAAATTTAAATTTTCAGCCTTATTTAAATAATTTTGACTTGAAATTTTTATTTATAACTTTTTAATATTATATAATTTGTGGGCCTCCTTTTATACTCTTACAAGAGGCCTTCACAAGAGTTAAGAATGGGACTTCTGGAAGGGCTCTCTGAGCTCAGCAGACCCTCTCTACAGCAAAACAACCATTTAGTTGGTGAAAATTATTTTTAAAAAACCACCACCACCAAAAAAAACCCACAAAAAAAACACACAAAAAAACCAACAGTACAACGCAGTCATTTAAATTGTCCTTAGGGCATGGGCAAACAGCAAATGCAGAAACGTTTATTTAAGAAAATATACTGAGTGTCAGTAAGAACAGTGAGAGTCTATAGCCTTTGAGCTACAAATTGCTCCCATCTTCCCCACCCTGGCAAATGCAGGCAAGAGCCCCCAGCTCCCAGTCCAGGGGTACAGTTTCACGCTGGGAGAGGCAGGCTGCCACAGCCTCTCATGCCTCCCAGCGCCTGTCTGTAATACAGACAGGCACGGCAAAGACGACGCCTTCTTCCAGCAAGCCCCTGCTTGTAGGGCAGAAGTACCTTAGGCACAGCAGGCCAAGAACACTGGGGTGCCTATCACCCAGCCCAAGCTGCTCATAGGACTGAGGCTCCATACTGGGAGGGGAAGCTGAGAAGACCTGGGGCTACCATCCCACAAAGGCCCACCTGTAGAGCAGGCTGTCACTTTAGGAGAAACAAGCTGCTGCCTCTGTCCCCAGCCCCGCTGCAGTGGTGCAGAGGTTCTGTTCAGGGGAAGAAGCAGGCTGAAAGGACAGAGAGCTCTTCAGTTCAGCCTGAAGGGACTGACTATATTTCAAACAGTATGGAGAAGTTCATGGCTAAGGGTATCGTCCAAAACAATGGACATGGACATTTTGTGGTAAGCAATTAAGAGGAGCTGGTAGCTTCAGGGTACTGCTAGCAACAGGCAAAATGGCAGATGAGGCAGAAGTTTAACCGAGAGAACCAGGGAAAGACACAGCCAAGAGCCCTCCTGGGATCCCACTCATGCCTGGGAATCCAGGAGACTGTGAGAATGCCCTAGACTGCACCCTCTCAGGGGCAGTCAGAGCAAGACATGGAGCAGACTCGAAAGCGTTTCCCAAGCCACACAGTCTACCAGCACAGGGAAGAAGCCTCACTGGCTTAAAGAACGTAAGCACTACTTCTGACCAAACAGTGGCTGAACAAAAAGCTACTCTGACCCAGGGATGACTGCTAGGAAGCCAGACTTAACGTGAAGCCACACTCATCCTTGGTGTTCTGGAAGAGATTGTACACATGCCCAAGGCTGCCTACTCTCTGCAGGGGCACTTATAAGCTACTAGGTCCTTGGATGAATATGGGGCAAAACCATGAACTCCCTGAACCGTGAAACCAGTCTCCAAGACACACACACGTCCAATGGTAAGGAGTGAAAATCTAACTGGTTAAGGTGGCTTTTGCACAACCATTGACCAATGAGTGACTTTTGCTGACCTATGGGTGACCAGTAGGAAACCACGCTAAAAGTTAAAAAAAAAAAAAAAGAAAAATCTGAGAGGGACATCTGAGGATGCACACTGTCAGGGAAATAGACTGCACAAAATTAATTCACCTAGGTCATTAAACAGATAAACAAATGACCAAGCAAACAACAGAAACAATAAAGAGTTTGGTAGGTGGTACAGGAACTCTGTATTCAGAGTTGCTACAATATATTATTTAAAGTGACCCATTTTCAACAACAAAAAAAATATATAAGACATGAAAAGAAATAAGAAACTGTGACCCATACACATGAAAAAAAATCAGGCAATAGCAATTGCTTTTGAGGGTCCCAGTGTTGAATTTAACAAAGACTTCAAAGCAGCTATTATAACTATGCTTTAAAAATTAACAAAAGCTATGTTTGAAAAATTAAAATATGATATGATAACAATTGCTCATCAAATAGGGAATATTAATAAAGAGATAGAAATTATTTTTAAAGGGAATTCTGGAGTTGAAAAGTACAATAACCAAAATGGAAAACTCACTAAAGCAGACTGGAGTTGGCAGAAGGCAAAATCAGCAAACATGATGAAGTTAGGGCAATAGAGAGTACGCAATCTGAGGAACACAAAGTAAAAAAACATAAAGAAAAATTATAAATAAAAAGCCTCAGGGAAATGGAGAATATCTTTGAGCACATCAACACATGTATAATGGGAAAGAATGCAGAAGAAGAGGAGAGAGAAAACATTTGAAGAAATAATGGCGAAAATTGTCCATATTTGATGAAAACACTAGTCTACACATCAAAGGAGCACAACAAACTCCAAGTAGGATAAATATGAAGATATCCACACCCAGAAACATCATAGTCAAAATGTTGAGAGTTAAAGAGAAAATCTTGAAAGCAGCAAGGAAAAAAACAACTCGTCATATATAAGGGAATGACTATAAGATCAGCAACTGACTTCTCTCCAGAAACAATGGAGACCAGAAGGCAGTGGGACAACATATACAAAGTGCTGAAAAAGAAAAATACTGCCAACCAAAAATCCTATATTAAGCAAAGCTATCTTTCAACAAATGAAGGTTGCGTGAGTTTCCTAGGGCTGCTCTACCAAATTACCACTGGGTAATTTGAACAGAAATTTGCACTCTCACAGATTTGGAGACTAGAAGTCAAAACCAAGGTGTCATCCGGGCCATGCTACAGGATGGAATCTTTCCTTGTCTCTTCCTAGCTACTTGTGGTGGCTGGCAATCCTTGGTGCTCCATGGCTTATAGCTGTGTAGCTCTGGCTTCTGCCTTCATCTTCATATGACCTTCTCCCCTGCATGTCTGTCTCTGTGTCTCTTCTCCTCTTCCTATAAGGATACCAGTCATATTGGATTATGGGCCCACCCTACTCCTAAAAACAAAACTATTACACCTGCAACAACTCTATTTCCAAATCAAGTCACATTCTAAGGTGCAGGGGGTAAGACTTCAACATATCTTTTTTGGGGGAAACAATTGAGCCCATAATAAAGGTGAAATAAAGATATTCCAAATTAACAAAACTTTAGAAGCCATTACTAGCAGAACTTCCTTACAAGAAATACTAAAAGCAAATCTTCAGGTAGAAAGGAAGTAACACCAGATAATAATTCAAATCCAAATGAAAATACAAAGAGCTCTGGTAAAGATAATTATGTACCTATGTTGAAAAAAATTGAAGAAGACCTAAATAAATGGAAGGACACTCCATGTTCCTAGATTGAAAGACTAAATATTGCTCAGATGTCAACTCTACCCAAACCAATTTACAAATCCAACACAATCCCAATGAAAATTCCACAGCCTTCTTTGAAGAAATGGAAAAACTAATCATTAAATTCATACGGAAAGGTAAGGGGTCCTAGGAGTCAAAACCATATTGAAAAAGAAGGACAAAGTTGGAGGACTCACACTTCCTGATTTTAAAACTTATCACAAAGCCACAGTGATCGAAACAGCATCATACTGACACAAGGACAGAAGTTTAGGCCAATGGAACGGAATTGAGAGTTCAGAACTAAACCCTCACACATATGACCTATTTATTTATTTATTTACTTACTTATTTACTTATTTTGAGGTACCAGGGCCAGGGACTGAACCCAGGACCTTGTATGTGGGAAGCCAGCGCTCAACCGCTGAGCCACATAGGCTCCTCAGCCAATTGATTTTTGACAAGGGTGCCAAGTTCACTCAGTAGAGAAAGAATAGTCTCTTCAATAAACGGTGCTGGGAGAACTGGATAAACATATGCAAAAGAATGAAGGTGGTTCCTGGCCTCATACCCGCACAAAAATTAACTCAGAGGAGTGGGTATAGCTCAGTGGCTGAGTGCATGTTTCGCATGTATGAGGCCCCAGGTTCAATTCTTGGTACCTCCTAAAATTCAAAAATAAAAATTAAAAAAAACAACAAAAATTAACTCAAGATGGATTGAAGACCTAAATATGAGAACCAACTATAAAACTCCTAGAAGAAAACTTAGGGAAGCATCTTCAGGACCTTGTGTTAGGCAATGGTTTCTTAAACTTTATATCACATGGGAGGTCCCGGATTCGGTTCCTGGTACCTCCTAAAGAAGATGAGCAGACAACAAGTGGATACAAGGAGCAGAGACAATGAGCGGACACAATGAGCAGAGACAATGAGCAGACACAGCAAGTAGACAATGAGCATACAGATGAGGGAGCCAACCTGGGTGGGGGGAGGATTATAAACTTTTGTGCATCAAAGGATTTCATCAAGAAAGTAAAATGACAACCTACAACTTTAATAACATCATGTTGAGTGAAATAAGATAGACACAAAAGGACAAATAATGTATGATCTCACTAATATTAAATAATTAGACAAGGAAATTCAGAGTCAGAAACTAGGATAGGGACCAGGGTGGGGATAGGGGATGGGCTGTTAATGCCTGATTGGTGCACAATTTCTTTTTGGGGTGATGAAAAATTTCTGGTGATGGATGGTGGTGATGGTAGCACAGCATTGAGAACGTAATTAACAGCACTGTATTAAATATTTAGAATGTGGTTAAAAGGGGAAATTTTAGGTTGTATATATGGTACTAGAATAAAAATTGTTTAAAAAAAAAACAACCATAGGACTGTACAACACAAACAGTAAACTCTAATGTAAACTATGGACGATAGTTAATAGTACAATTATAATAATATTATTTCATCAATTGTAACAAAGGTACCACTCTTATGCAAGGTGTTAATAATGGGGGGTATATGAGAACTCTGTATTTTCTGCATGATTTTTCTGTAAACTTACAACTTCTCTAATTAAAATTATGTTAGAAAATAAGATGCCCTACAGAATAGGAGAAAATTTTGGAAGCCATACATCTGATTAGGGTTCAATATCCATAATATATAAAGAACTCCTACAATTCAACAACAAAAAAGACAAACAACCCGGTTTTAAAATGGGCAAAAATTAGAATAAACATTTCTCCAAAGAAGATATACAAATGGCCAATAAGCACATGTAATGATGCTGAACATCATTAGCCATCAGGAAAATGCAAATCAGACCACAGAGAGATACCACTGCATATCCACTAAAATAGCTGCTATTTTTAAAAATGGAAAATTCCAAGTGTTGGAGAGGATGTGGAGAAATAGGAACCCTCATATATTGTTGGTAGGAATGTAAAATGGTACAGCTACTGTTTACTGTGGAAAACAGTTTGGCAGTTTCTCAGAAAGTTAAGTATAGAATTACCCTATGATCCGACAATTCCATTTCTAGGCATATACCCAAAAAAATTGAAAGCAGAGACTCGAACAGATATTTGCACACTGATGATCATAGCAGAATTATTCACAATTGCCAAAAGATGGAAGCAGCTCAAGTGTCTAATAGCAGATGTGTGGATAAACAGTATGTGGTATACACACACAGTGGAATATAATCTGGCCATAAAAAGGAAAGAAGTTCTGATTCATGCTATAACATGGCTGAATCTTGAAGATATCAAGCTGAGTGAAAAAAGCCAAACACAAAAAGATAAATATTGCATGATCTCACTTATTTGAAATAAGTAGAATATGCAAATTCATAAAGTCAAAAACTAGAATTCAGGTTACTAAGGTCCAGAGTAGGGGTAGGGAAAGGGGAGTTAATGCTTAACTGGCACAGAAGTTCTGTTTGGGGTGAAGGAAATGTTTTGGCAATGAATGGTGGGGTGGAGGCACAACTTTGTGAATCAGCAGGGAATTGAATATTTGAAAGTGGCTGGAGGATGGGAAATGGAGTGACTACTAATGGATTCAAGGGTTCTGTCTGAGATGATTCAAATGTTCTAAAATTAGATTATGGTGATGTTTGCACAACTCTGTAAATAAGCTAAAATTCGTTGAGTTGTACACATAAATGAGTGAACTATATAGTATATAAATTACTTCTCAATAAAGCTGGTAAAAACCAAGTTAAGGTGGGCTGGTACAGAAAACAGAATTAGAGAAGTCAGGACACATAATAGGGGAATTGAATACAGTTTCCCATGATCTCCAAGTTGACTTCTAGAAAGCGTGAACCTCATTCCATTTAATCCAGCATTTTTCTTAGTCATCAAGTGTATTTTATAGCAAAGGGAATCCAACGCTGACACTTTTCAAGAATACCAATCCTAGAGAATTCCAAGGCACAGTCACTCTGTAGGGAAAAACGTGCTTCCAGGAAAAAGTATGATTTGTTTCAAAGTCACTCCTGCAGTTTAGGTGATTTTGCCTTTCATTATCTTTGAGCTATTTTACAACTCTGTAAATAGCAGGTAATTAATAGACATGCAACATCATTCCTCTCTGGTAGAAGTTCAAGTGACATCCCTCCTCCCTACGGAAAACCAGTTTAACCCCCATTTGCCATTCATTTTAATATTTCTTTACTCCATATTAATTTGTGCTTCTGCATTTCTCTTTTGAACCAGTTATAACATCTGCTTGGTTCTCTCATAAGTGGAATAAAATCTTCAACACCTGTGCATGTCTCAGCTCTGCATGTATAATACGTATGTATATACGTATCTATGTATGTTTAGCCTTTTGCTAAAAATTATCTTGTAACAACCCTTATCTCATAATCCTGTTGGCTAGTGTACAAAGGGACTAACGGCAAAAGCTTTCATTACCAAGAATGAGAACTGTGCTGACATTTGAGAAACAATTTGAAAATCAGTTTCCACTAAACACGTCTCACATTCTGCACAGGCACACCCCCCAGCAGCATTGCGCTGGAACGTGACAATCAGGAAACCAGAGTTCAGGTTTCCCCTGGCCCAAACTGGCCTCCAGATCTCCGAGTTCAACCCTTGCCCCAAGGTGGCGAGAGGCACAGGTTGTCTACAGGAGCTCAGCCTGCACCCAGGAGGTCAACCAGATCTTTGTGCTCTGTGGATTCAGAGAGAACGCTGACGGTCAGTGCCTTCTTGAGAACACAGGGTGAGAAGAAAGAGACACTCCATTTTTTTCAAACCAACACTGTGGGTAAGAAAATGTTCTTCCCACCGTGCACTTCATTTGCCTAGCATTGCAAACGGGCACCAGGGAACCGGGTAATTGCATAGTGCCAAGTACATAGAAGAAAGCCGATGCAAGAGAGCATGGGGTCAATTAGGGCAGAGTTATGACTTGACACAGGTCTATTCAGAAAATACATACAGAGCTGATGATGGCAGATATAGGTTAGGCTTGGTCAGAGAGAGAGAGAGAGAGAATCAGTATAAGAGATTCTTCTTCTCCCCATCCCATCCCATGAGTTGCAGTGAATGGGATGGAATAAAGGAAGCCCGTCAGGCAGCTGGATTGCTCTCAGATGCTTGCAGGCATGTTCTTACCTTTTTCATTCTCCCTGGGGAAGATGGTGTAAGCATGTACTGGTATGCGCCCTGGGCAAAGACCAAGGACTTTGGAAACAACCTTGGAAGCTGTGCCTGAGGAGGGATGCACGTGGCCTAAGTGATGATGTGACAAGCCAACCCAGGTCCCCAAACTTCAAAACCCCACTCTTCCAAGCCACACCTTTCCTACCTCTACTGTTTGTGATAATCCACAGCACTTTATGGAGGACTGCTATTCGGAATTTTCTAATCATTCTACAACAGCCTTGATATTGTTCCTCTGAGTTATACATTCTCTTCTCAAGCGTTGTATGTTTTTTCCATGTCAAAGCAGAGGTAACAGATATTGCAGAAGCTCTGAGGCAAGAATGCAATCTCTGGAGTCAGTCAGACTAGGGGCCCATGCCAGCGGCTCCCCGCGTGGCCTTGGGCAAGTTGCTTGGCTCCCAGAGGCTATGTCGAATGGATGACAATAGTGCCCACGCTCTTCACTGCCAGACGGGCTGAGACTCCAGGCAAGGGGGGGGCGGAGGGGGGCGGAGCGGCGCGGCAGTGGCCAGCGTGCGGGGGTGCCTGCCACGAGGCAGACCCTTTACTTGGTGGTCTCCTGGTCTCGGCATGCTAATCCCACGAGATAGCTACCGCTACTTTTCCCACGCTATGGATGAGCCTTCTGAGGCCCAGGAAGGTGAAATCCCTCACCCAAAGTCACAGGAGGAAAGGAGCAGATCACAGGGCCCTGCGGGAAGTTCGCAAAATGCCCGTTCTTTGCACCATATTCTGTGAAGGGCACTGTGTGAAGGAGCCTGGCCCATTTAACTACTTTTGCAAAGTCCTGGTACCTGTAAACCCGGGCTCACCTCGGCTGCACGCTGGAATCACCTGGGAAGCTTTAAAAACTCCCACCGCCTGGACCTCATCCCCACCTGGGGCAGAGCTTGGACATTGGGTTGTTTTTTGTTCTTTGCTTTTAAGCTCTCCAGGTGATTCTAACGTGCCCCCAAGGTTGCGAGCTACTGCTCTAAACTGCTTTGGAAATGAGGCGTTCTCTCAGCTGGAAAACAGCCTCAGTAGCACAGTGACAGAAGCAGCAGCGCCCAGGTGTGGCTCCAGGCAGTCGGCCCCAGGCCCCCCAGGGGGGGCTCCCGCAGGCTCTTTAGCCGGATTCCCCGCTGCAGCTCCAGCCCACGGCGCTGGTTCTTGAAGAGAAATAGAGCTAGGGGCTCAGAGCTAAGTGGAGCCCAGGCCCTCGTGCAGGGTCCCCGAGGGCTTGGGACCGGAGGAAAGTAAGGTTTTGGGTAAGGCACGTATGCTCCCCATAGAGTTCTGCATTCAGAAACTGGCTTCAGAGACAAAGAAAAGGAAGGCAGACTTGTCTAAACAAAAGGAGCCTCTCTTCCTCCAGGCCACGCCAGCCTGTAAGCCTCCATAAAGCAGCAAAGGCGGCTCCTCCTTTCCCGGGCCAAGACTGACAGACTCAGCATTTACCAGCTCTCGTTGTTACGACAAAGGGTGTGCACTCCCTGGCCGGGAAACCTGAGCCGTGGAACTACCTGCTGTCTACATCAAAGCCCCGGGATACGTGGAAATGTTCTGTAGGGCCTCCCCACCACCATGAGGTCCTGCCTGCGGAGACTCTGCCGCCTGGGCCGGGCTGCCCAATGGCCCCTGCTCCTGGCGGCGCTGGTCCTCTGCCTCTTCTCCTTCCTGCCCTCCTTCGTTAGGGAGCCGACCTCCAGGCCTGCCAGGTGAGTCTGCCCTTTTGACGGTCCTCCGAGCTCACCAGAGGAAAGAGAAGCCATAGCCCGGGGAGGCTGGGGCAAGCCCGTGGAGCCTCTGTGTCCACGCAGGGATGCCAGCGATCCGGAATGTTATCAGAAACCACAGGGAAGGAAGGTCAAAGGGAAGACTTGGCGGGGGAGACGGAGGTGGCCCGAGGGACTTGACCAGAGAGAAAGTGGACGCAGAAGTTCCCCAGGGGCACAGGCAGAAAGGAAATCTGTTTTCCCTCTGGAGCTGTGAGTCAGAAGAGCAGCTTTGGGGTTAGTTCTCACCTGTCATTCCCTACATCCTAAAGCAAAAGGTTTATCCAGCTCTTCCACTCATTTCAAAATCACACACACCCTAAAAATCTTGTCAGTAAAACGGGAGACCTCCCACTTAGGGAGGCAGCTTAACTTCTGGCTGATCTTTCCAGAGGGCACATCTCCAGCGGTGAGAAGCCCCTCTCTTTTCTTTTCTTATTTTTTTCTTTGATTTTGTTTTACTCTACTTTAAATTTGAAAATAATACCCACTCTCATAAAGTTGAAAAAAATACTGAAAGCTGAAGCAAGAAGCAAGGGTCTCCTCGCCGCACTGCTTAATACTTTAATGTACATATACTTATTGTCTTATTCTTGCAGCTAACACTTCTACAGCACTGCGGGCTGGGCACTGTTCCAAATGTTCTCATACATTAACTTATTTCAGTCTCACTATTACAAAGCTCTGAGACCCAGAGAGTTTAAGCTGCCGAACGTCACTGTGTCTCAAGTAAGGGCAGGCTACAATTCGAACCCAGGCCTCTTGGTTCCACAGCCTGTGGTCATTGCCTTTATGCTATACAAGTCCTTACATCACACACGCACGCACACACGCACACACGCACACCCCACAGCATGCAATACATGTTGTTCCGCAGGTTGACTTTCCATCAACACTGTGTCATGAACATCCTTCCACTTTGGAACAACCAGATTTCTCCCTTCTTTGTAACAGCTGCACGGCAGCTCTAGAATGGATATCGTTTCTTTAACCAGTCCTCCCAATTGCCACTTGGGTTGCCACTCATTTTTCACACACTTTTGTGTACTTGCGTAAGTACCTCTGTAGGTAGATTTCCGGAAGTGGAATTGACAAGACAATGGATTATTTTTGTATGTTTTTTGTATAAATTTGCATTTTGTACTTTTGTAGAGATTTGTATAGATTTTTGTATATTTTTTGTATATTAGAGATATTAATGCTTTTCTATTATATATGTTACAATACTTCAAATATTTTCTCCAGTTTGATACTGATTTCTTTGTTTTACTTTGTTTGTGGAGTCTTGTGTCATACAGATAAAATCTTTCTTTTCCTTTATGACCACTGAATTTTGTGGATGTTTTAGGAAGGCCTGTCCCACTCCAAAATTATACAAATTTTCTGCCATATTTTCTACTAATATCTTCATAGTTTTGCTCTTTTTGGTTAGTTAACTCATCAGAAATTTATTTTTGACGATGGTATGAATGTGGATTTGTATTTGTTCGAACTCTTGATTACAACTGATGAAAACTCAGCTCAGTCTAGTTTAAGTAAGATGATGAGGAAGGGAAAGGCGGCTCAGAGGATTGCAGTACTCCTGGTGAGAACTGCGGGAGTGAGAGCGGAGTGGGAGCGGGCTGCAGGGGAATCACTCGAACAGGCTTGGGGGCCTTTGTCTCCTTCCCCACTGGACGCCATATGCCCTGGAGCTAAGGGGTAGATGTAAATAGACTGATACCTGTTTCGGTCTAGAAATTTCTGGAGAAATGCCTGGGAGGACGATGGGAACCACACCATCCCATCCCAGTTCTTCCCAGACCCAGGAGGACGCGGAAGAGGAGCTCGGCCCTTCCTGCAGTTTCGTGGAGGGACCGGAGCCCTAGAACTGCTCACTTAGCTGCTGGGGCCAAGTTAATGGAACAGCCAACCCAGAATCACTGAAGGCTGTCAGGGCAGGGGACACACAGCCCTGGGGGGACCTTCCTGAGGGGAGAGCCCTACCCCAGAGAGCCACGTCTCCTCACCATGCAGAGACCACCATGTCGGCAGCGGCCACAGCACCAGATGGAAGCAGGCCAGACCTCAGTGTGAGCAGGGACGCCTCCGCCCCCCAGATGAGTGGTCATTTAAGTAATACTAGACCTTGGAAAGGGAGGCGGTCTTCTCAGTGCCTGACCTTGATTCTTGGGGTCCCTTCCCTCCCACTCCCCAAGTTCCCCAACCCTGGCCCCCTCCCGGGCAGCCATGGTCTTAGCGTTAGTCTGGCTGAGCAGGGAAAAGGAGAGCGTTGAATCCTACAGGGCACCTGGAGCTTTAGCCTGGATTACTGTGAATGTGTGTGTGTGTAATCTTTCTTATAATTTTTTCAGACTGAGTTTTAATATTAAAAGTGGCTGTGATATTATGGAAACTACCAACGATACTGCTAAGTGAAAGGAAAGGGAGCACAAATTGAGATGGCTCCAAAAACTGTGGACATAATTTAAGTTCCAAAACAAATCACAAAGACAGTGAGTGCTATGAGGGTAGAGAAGTCCCTAGAGGAAAGGACTCTGTGTCGGCTGAAGGCTTCAAAGAGAATATTGAAGCTTGACAGACAAGCATGGCTTGGATGGGTATTTAGGGAAAAGCAGAGTACCAGCGAGGAAGCAGACCTCAAATCAGTGTGTCATCCTTGCTGAGCTGCGGGAGAACGTGACTGGCAGGAACGAAGGGTTTACTTTGGGAGCAGAGGAAGGTCAGTGGCGAAGGGTGGGGCCAGAGGGTGGCTGCAAAAGGCTTTGGGGCAGGGTGGTGGCCTCATGAAAGCTGTGTATTGTTTTAAGACCATTAGTCTGTCAGAGTGCACAGGCTAGATTGGTAGGACGAGGGCGCTGCCTTTTGGCTGGGTCAGTGAGGCACCAGTGAAAGGGGCCTGGACAGCTTCCCCAAGCAGATTGTCCTGATGCAAAGGGAGAGGCTGGAGGGGGACAAATGGAGGAATGTGGTTGGAGGTGACTCTGGCCAGTGGGAATAGGAAGAAGTGGAAAACCGAAAGACGGAGGGATATTTTGAAAGTGGCGGGTGGAACACAGAGAGCACCGCCAAAGGGACTGAATTTTAAGCCTTAGTGACTGGTAGGGTCTCGCTTTTCCCCACAGTGCTGTGTGGGCGCCGGATGATGGGTAAATCAGAAATTAAACCGAATTGTAAAATGTGAACATTCATTGTTGACTATGGTTTATGATAGCCATTATCAAGGTCATTTTGCACATTTATGACATGTCGTTATGATTTCAGAGCTGCAGGAGAATTCCAAATAATAACCTGTGTTCTAGCTTTCATGTATTATTTTCAGTCTTCACAATTGTTGTCCAAGAGCAGTATTACTATTCTTTTTCAAAAACGAAGACTATGAGGTTCAAAAAGACTAAGTGTTTTCCTAATTCCACCCAGCCAGGAAGTAGCAAACTGGAAATTTGAATTTAGGGAACTTGGCTCCAAAGCCTGTTTTCTCTCAAGGGGCTTAAAATCAAATGGAGGAGACAGGTATATACAAAGGAAAATAACGCACGTGACATTATTAGTAATAAATAACTGAGATGAAGTCAAATGTGGCAAGTGACGAATTCCAACCAGGGAAGATGGACGTCAGAGATGATGGCATGTGCATAGGGCCTTGAAAGCTGTGTGACACTTCAGCAAGGTGCAGAAACCAGAAAGAGCAGGATGTGTTCAGGAACCGGAGACTGGTGGGTGGCGCAATTCACGGGACACTGATATGGCCGCAGTGTGCCAGGCACTGGTCTAAGAAGTTCAAGGTTACTGATCCCACACCATGCCTTCTGGGTAGATAATATTGTTATCACCAGCCCTTTTACAGATAAGAGAAGCAGGCAACTTGTTCAAGGATCCACGCTGTAGAGTTGGCCCCATTATGCTGTCAGCCTTGATACCAGGCTGAGGTCACCCCACCCTCACCTCCCTCTATCAGATCCATAATGACCTAGTGTCAAAAACCCAGATTTGGGGGAGGGGGTAGTGCCCTGCTGGACTCTGAACTTCTTGTAGGTAGGAGCTGTCTTAGTTGTTTCCATCTTCCTGGTACTTTGAGCAGGTCCTGGACACGGAGGAGGTGCTTTACAAATGCTTATTGATGAAAGAATGAATTAGAGGCCTTAAATAACATGCCAAAAAGCTTAAACTTTGTTCTACTGCTATGAAAAACTTAGAGCAAGGGCATAGCTTGACTAAATGTGTGTGCCTTGTGCAGCTTTCTCTGTCAATAGATCACAGGACGGCTGGGGGTGGCGTGCTTGTAGGGAGCACGGGCTGTAGCAATGGCCTAGGACGGCGTTCGTGAGACCCCGGGCAAGGGCCTGTGCTGAGAGTGGGAGCAGGAGGGAAGGGCGGAGACTCACTCAGCAGCTGGGCTGGGCCTCAAATAGGATGGTGGGGGGCGTGGAGAGGAGGGATTTAAAAACAGTTCTGGGGGAGTGCATGTAGCTTAGTGGTTTGAGTGCCTGCTTCCCATGTATGAGGTCCTGGGTTCAATCCCCGGTGCCTCCTAAAATAAAATAAATAAATAAAATCCTACTGATTCAAACCTAGGTTATTGGGCCACCTCTCCTACCATCTTAAGACAATTCCAAGTGCATCAAACTGGCCAAAAGTTTTGCCCCCAGTCTCCAGTTGCTCACTGGTGTGTGGCTATAATCTAAGGCCATGCCTCTGCCTGCTTTGCTTTCCTAATGTGGTATAAATATGCTTTGGGTTATCTATGCTTCATTTTACCTTTAGAGACCATAATTGAGTGAGCTGTAAAATCAGGCCTATGGACTCAGGTTTCTGTTGTGGTTTTTTGTTTGTTTGTTTTTTGGGGGGGGCGGTTTGTAAGAAATAAAATTTATTTTCTCTAATCTCTTGATTTCCAATTCTGCACCCCCATTCCACCAAGCTGCTGGAAAAGTTCGTCTCAACTGCTCTTACTCCTGGCAGTCCATCAAGGATGGCACCAAGGTTCCAGGACACCTGGTGCAGTGCCAAGGCATGGGAGGGGACAGCTGATTTTCGGCCATTAAGCTGCTGCTGAGATATCCACTGTCCTCTGCCCCTTGGCGCTCTCAGGTCCACCAGGCTCAGTGTGAGAATTTTCTAGAACACTCTCTGGTCCTATCTTCCCAGGTACAGCATGCAGGCATTTCCTTTCAGGGGTCTTGTGAGATCCTTGGAGGGCTGCTAGGACCTCTGACCCTAGAACCACAGATTGCTCTCTTCCTCCTCCTCTCACTCCCCTGACCGCGGGGTAAAGTTTTCCAGTGAGGGAGTGATGGTGATAGGAAGCAGAAAAGACTGTCTCCCCTTTAACTCCTCCCAGATAGCTTATCTATTTCACCAAACCTTCTTTCTGCTTTGTGGCTTAGGTGTTTGGGGGGAAAAGCCAGAAGGTTTTGCAGGGTATTCTTTATTACCCAGCTGCTATTTGCCATATGTCTCCACGGAGGCAATGAACAGGGACCTGATTCTTACCTGCTGGGGGTAGTGGGGACTCAATGGAAGAAGGGAGAAAACACAGGGAGGAAAAAATTAAATAATATTACAAAACGTTACAAACGACATTTGTAAGTATAACAGGCATAGAAAAGGGGTCCGCATGGCCATGCCCGAGGGTGCTCACAGTAGATGTCTTTGCAGAGGTGGGTTACAGGAAGTCTATATCCTTTTAAGCTTAAATGCATTCTCCCCTTTCTGTAATGAGCACACGTTGTTTTTGTAAAAAGAAAAACAATTCAGACATACTCATTTCTGAAGAAAGACTCGGGAAAACCCTCAAGCAGAAAAGGCCGATCCCTGGGTCCATAGTTTGCAACCCCACTGTCTCCCACACGTATGACTAATGTCATCACAGCTATATTGCAGTTACTGATATTCATATTTGTTCCATAAGGCTGTGAGCATCTTAAGATCAGTGACACAGCCTTTTTATCTTTAATCCCTAACAGATGGCCCGAAGTGCCTAGCTACACCATAAATATTTGCTGAATAAATCTTGAATTGTGCTTTCAAGTTCTCATAGAATTTTCAGTCAAGTGTCTCCTTTAGTTTTCAGGGCTTTCCCCTTTAATGTTTAATTTTTATTAAGGTAACATGTGCAAGTTTAAAAAATTCAAATAGTACTACAAAGCT
Organism: Cabassous unicinctus; assembly: GCA_029593785.1. Classification (NCBI taxonomy): domain Eukaryota; kingdom Metazoa; phylum Chordata; class Mammalia; order Cingulata; family Chlamyphoridae; genus Cabassous; species Cabassous unicinctus. Next base: position 20,664 of record JAQZBX010042451.1, read on the forward strand.
TATATCAAAATAGAGCAGTCTCCTTGCCTTCCTCCTTTTCCAGAATCCTAATTCCCAGAGGCAGCAATTTCAATACTTTCTGCTGTTTCTTTCAGTATTTACCACCATGTTTCTAAACAACATGCCTATCCTGCAATTTCTTAATTTCTCAATTTTAGGTAGTTAAATACTATCCATGAAATACTGTTTGCCTGTGGCCTCGAAGCCTGCAATACTTTCAGGTTTTCATCTCTGGGTATGTGAACCCAGAGAGGCACTGACGGGGAGTCTGGTATTTCATACAGCGCTAACCCCTGACCCAGCTGGACCAGCCTACATTTGCAGAGCAAAGCACTTCTAACTCATTGACCTGTAAAACCCTCACAACAATTTTATGAGACAGGTATTAAGATTCTCATTTAATGGTTGAGGAAACAGAGGCTCAAAGTGTTCCATAATTTGCCCAAGATCACACGGCTTGTTAGAGGCAGGGCTAAACTAGAACTCGAATCAGGCTCCTTTCCACCCCAGTAGTATGCTTCATTGCCCATTTGCCAGCGCTAAGAAATTAGTTTTCTCTCAGACTCAAGTTCAACACTTCCAATAACTTGAAAATGGCCAGTGGAGCTCAAGAGGTTAAGTTGTGGGTAGGTGGCTGGTCTCCTGTGGCTGCCGTAACAAATGACCACGAAGATTCAAACCACCGACATTTATTCTCTCACATTTCTGGAAGCTAGGAGTCTGATTTCAAAGGGTTGACAGGGCCACACTAGCTCGAAGTCTCTAGGGGAGAATCCTTCCTTCCTCTCCCTTGGCTTGCGGCAGGATTGCGCCCATCTCTGCCTCGGTCGCGTGGCTTCCTTCCCTCCGTGCCTGAGTCCTCTCCTCTTATAAGAACACCAGTCACTGGACTTAGGGCCCACCCTAATCCAGGAGGATTCACTTAATCACATCAGCAAAGACCCAATTTCCAAACATGGTCCCAGGTCGAGGTTCCAGGTGAACATGGATTTGGGGGACACTTATCAACCCAGTACAGAAGGTGACAACTACAACATACCGGTGGGCTGCGCCTCATGTCACCTTGCAGAAGCCTGGGTCAGGGTGCTCAACTAGCTCCCTGTCTCCAGGAAGTTGAGCCTGAGGTGCTGGAGCTGCTGTGGCTGTGGATTCTGCAGAGGCACTTGGGGAGCGCTTCCTGCCCCAGAGGAGAACAGGGGCAGTTGTCCACTCTACTTCCCTTCCCCTTCCTCTTTCCCCAATAGAAGACATTTTGGAGTGAAGAAGGAGAGAGTATTATTTTTTCCCCAAAGCTCGTTACTTCAAAAATGCTAGGGTAGAAATGTCACATGAACTTGGGACAAC
>JAQZBX010042452.1:0-22025 GCA_029593785.1 Cabassous unicinctus
CCTACTTTGGAATATACACTCTCCAGTGTGATAGAGTTGGACTCAATTGTGCTTTCCCTACACATGACTGTGCTGCCCCTCTATTTGAACCTATAGTTGGAACTAGAGTTTATAGTTTTATGTCCATGAGACTTAAATCTTTGGGCTGTCCATGTGTCATTTAGGCCATGAATCTCAATGGACTTGCAGCACCTACTCTCCAGTTCACTGTACTCACCCAGCACAACTAACAAGGAGATGATGATTGATAATGCCCATCTCAAGGAACAGAGACAGTCCACAACTGCAAACAAGAAAGTACCAAAGATATGCCCCATGGGGACCTAGCCCCCTCTCAATTAGAGGTGGAGTGGGCATCACCATCACAGAATCCTCAGGATTGGGGAATGGATGATGGATTAGAGTAGTCTTAGAGTTGTTCTACTGTAGATGTGCTGCAATCCTATCAATGGGAGAAATTTTATCATGGATGTGGAGGTAGTGGCCACCTGAGGTTCTGAGGGGAGGAAGACAGGAAATAGTTGTAATTGTAATTTGGGGACATTTATGGGCCTTGGGATTTATCCTGAATGACATTGCAATGAGAGATGCAGTCCATTATATATCTTGTAATGACTTGCAAAAAATGGGCAGGAGAGAGTGTTAACAACAATGTAAACTATAATCATCGATTAACGGCAATGGTCCAAGATGTGTTCATCAATTATAACAAAGGTACCACACTAATGAAGGATGTTGTTGATGTGGGAAAATGTGGGAGAACAAGGGAGCGGGGCATATGGGAATCTCCTATATATTTTTGTGTGTAACATTTATATAATCAATTTCTTTAACAAAATAAAAACGTATATTGAATAAATAAAGCCATATTACTTACACTCAGTGATAAAAATAGCATGATACTGGCATAAATTAAAAGATATTGACCTATGGATTTGAATAGAATTCAGAAATAGTCCCTCATATCTATGGTCAAGTGAATTATCTTAATTTTAAAAATTTACCGAAGTTTATCATGCATACATGAACATACATAAACAGTTAATGTATAATAAAAGTAAAATTACAAAACAAACATGCATAAAATAGAGGACTCACATTTTTCCACCAAAATTTTTCAATGTTCTGGAATATTTGTCACATATGATGAAAGAGCATCATCAAAATATTACTACTCTAATTGTAACCCATATCTTACATTCGGTGCACTTTACCACAAACCCACCCCATTATTAATGCTCAGTGCAGGAATCCGTTCTGCAAAGTCTTGCAGTGATCTGTCCAGCAGACCTCGCGGAGGCACAAAGAATTACTCCAAACACAAAGGTTGAGAGACATGAGGGTGAGAACATCTGAAGAAGCTGTGCTCTTGAGCTGATCCCCAACACGATTTTTATTCTCTTTTTCACATAGCCAAAAGTCATAGTGTACATGCAGGGGCTCAGGTAGGCATAGTGCATGTGAGGGTCATAAATAACTACACAAGAATTCCAGACTGAATAATGGAGTAGCAGAATTACAGAAACAATTAATAATTAGGTAAGGGATAAGGTGGAGGCAGAGGTCTAAGATAACTGAAAAACAATGCAAGGCAAGAATGCTAATGGCAGGAACAAATAGTGGAGAATTCTCTGTGTGGACAGAGAAACAGACCTCCAAACTATTTCATAGATGTGACGATCAGAGAGTTCCCACAGCCCAGTATGACATATTTGTTATAGTTCACATGAGAACATTCTCATATTTGTTCCGTTAATCACACTCCATCATCCACAACAGAATTTACTGTGTTATATACCTCCATGCATTGTACAATACATTCAAAGAAGTTCTCATTTTCATCACAAAATTGAGCTATCCTCACCTCCGTCTATTTAAAAACATTTTCATTACTCGAGAAGGAAAAATTCCATACCTCCTTATATCTCACTATTATTAACCCTTAGAATTGAAATAATATCTTCTTTTCATTGCTGCTGAAATATTACAATATTGTGGTAAACTATTGTCCATAAGTTACATTAGCGGTTATTTGCTCATCTATCACCATATTCCTAAGAATTTCTAATAGAAGAACATCCTTAGATTTATAATATTAACCTCTGTCCTCATTCTTCAACAAAATTATGATGCTATACAATTCCTAGATTATCCTCTAGTTTCCATTCAATTGACATTTACATCCCTAGACTACCCCTTTCAGCCACAATCACATTTATAAGTCAGTAGTGTTATTTATACACAATATAATGTGTTACCATCAACTTTATTCATTTCTCCAGTTTAAAAAAAAACTTATTTAAAATTCTACATATATTAAGCATTAGCTCCCATTCTCAATGCACATTTTATCTCCTAGTCATATGTATTCTATAATTTACCACCATGAGTTTACTCGTTGTCTCTACTTCATATTATTGAGAATATAAAATATTATTCCTTTGTGCCTGGCTTATTTCACTCAACACAATGTCCTCAAAATGGATGTAAGACATAAATATATAATCTACAACCATAAAACTCTGAGAAGAAAATATAGGGAAACAACTTCAAGGACTTAGGTTAGGCAGAAGTTTCTTAAACCTTACACCCAAAGCATAAGCAATAAAAGAAAAAAAAGGATAAGTGAGATCTCCTAAAAATTAAACACTTTAGCCCTAAAAATGCTCTACATTCCTGCCTATGTTCTTGAGGGATTCTTTCTCTCTAATTGAGAACATAGCAGGACTCCCCAGGATGGGCATTTGATATTTTCTTTTTTGTTTTGTGGGTCTCCACCCACTGATATAATACACTATGAGAAAATGAACACTTACATAATCCATAGAAACCTACCCCAGTTGTGGCCAGTCCCATATACTGCCCTACATCCAAAAGTCTACACCAGTAACATTCTCCTGCCATATTTGCCAGAAGAACATTACCAACATTATTGTTTTAAACACAGACTTTCAAATCCCCAGAGAGCATCTGCTCCTTCCCCCATCGTTCCTTCAGTTCCATGGATAGTCCAACCCAACACTCCCACCCTATTCCACCTTACAGACCAGCACCACTGAACCCAATCACATCACTGCACAACTGTCACACTCATCCACTGCTCAACTACACCCTTCCACCTTGTCTTAGATTTTGCCCATATATATCTTACCACCCTCTACTCTCTTTCTTTCTCCTTTAAACTTATCTTCTGGACTCTAGGTCTGTGAGTCTGCTAAATTTGCTTAATTCATATCAGTGTGGTCATATAATATTTGTCCTTCAGTGCCTGGTTTACTTCACTAGACATAAGGTCTTTAAGATTCGTTCTTGTTATACCATGTGCTAATACTGCATTTCTTGTTACAGCTGAGTAATATTCTATATTATGTATGTACCACTGTTTTTGATCCATTCATCTGTTGATGGACATATGGATTGCTTCCAAATTATGGCAGTATTGAATAATACTGCTATGAGCATTGTTGTGCATATATCTGTTTGTGTCAATGCTGTCATTTCTTCTGGGTATATACTCAACAGTGTGATTTGTGGATTATATGTTATATTAAGAGTATTTGAATTGTACAGCATGATCTTGCAATATTGGATACAGGAAACTTCAAATTTCATGAAAACATTTAAAAATGTAAGATCCTAAATGTAAACTATATTGTAAAACATCAACCATGGTTAGTAGCAATTATTCAATATTTGTACATCAATTGTAAGAAATGTACCATCTGCAAGTAAAATTTTATTAACAGGGGAGAAGGGAAATGGGGCAGGGTGTTGGGTACATGGGAATCCCCTATATACTTTTTGTGACATTTCTGTATCCTAAAGTTTCTTTGAAGATAAAATGAAAAGAAATTAAGACAATGGTGGGATATATGAACAAAAAATACACTGTACACATAAGAAAACAGATATTACAGTGATGAAAGACACAATGTCAAAACATTTTTTATTTTTCATATTTTAAAATTTTGTAATTTTTTGTTACTTTTTAAAATTACTTCATTTTCTTATTAATTTTATTTGGTTATTTTATTGGTTTCTATTTTGGAGAGGTTTGGGACACAGAAGCATCATAACACTGGCAGAGGAGGATCACAGGTGCAGGGTGCCAGTAATGGAGTATGCATTGGAAGAGGTTCAACTGCTGCATGCCTCTAAGGCATATAGATATGTTCACGTGTCCATGGGGCATTGTCTCAGTGGATGGAGATCCATAAAATAAAAAAAGAATATTAATTCCATCCTTGAGAGTTCTGCTACATTCTCTAATAGGCATCAAGTATCCACCAGCTCAAGGACAGTGTCTAGTGAAGGAAACAGACCATTATGTCAAGCCTTTGATATTGATGATTGCATTTATGAATTTTCTCTTGTGAAATTGAAACTAAGCCTAATATTATATAATGCCTAAGAGGTACTTCCTAAAGGCCTCCTTGTTGCTCAAATGTGGCCTCCCTCTAAGTCAAACTCAGCATATAAACACACAACCTTTCACCCAGCATGGGATATGACTCCAGGGAAAGCACTTCCCTGGCACCAAGGGATTGTTACCAAGCACCAACAAGCAATGCATCTGGAAAAATATCTTGACCAAAGGGGGAAATAATAAATACAAATGAGTTTTTTTGGCTAAGAGCTTTCAAAGTGAGTTGGGAGGTCATTCCATAGGTTACACTTATCCAAGTCTCAGCAGGATCTCATTAACTGAAAAAGTAAACAATGCCTCAAATACCAGGGCTCTTAAGGGCACTAGAGACATCCAGAAACTCTAAGCAGGATAGACAGTTCAGGAACTTAGCACCCGGTCAGTGGGACTTACTTTGGAATTCATGCTTCCCTGTGTAACAGAGTTAGATTTATTTATAGTTTCTTTACACATGACTATTCTCCCCTTTGTATTTGAACATATAATTAGCACTATACTTTATAAATGTATGTCCCAGAGACTTAAATCTTTGGTCTGTCCATGTGCCTGTTGAGCCCTGAATTTCAGGAGAGTTGCAACATCTACTCTTCTGTTCATCAGACTCAGCTAGGATAACTAACAAGGATATAATGATGGCCAACACCCATCCCAAAGAACAGAGAGTATCTGCAAATGCAAGCAAGATAGTTCCATCCATCTGCTCCATGTGATTTGCTCTCCCTCTCAATTAGAATCAGAATGAGCATAAGCATGTCTAAATCCTCTAGATTAGAGAATGAACAATGGAATAAAGGACACATTTTTATTGTACTATAGACTTATTATTCTAGCAATGGAAGAACTCTTCTCATTGATATATAGGCAGATGTCTCCAGAGGTTCTGAAGGATGGGAGAGGGAACGTTAGGTATAATATGGGGGCATTTGGAGTTGTCCTGCATGACATTGCTGTTTTGGATACAGGCCATGGTATATTTTGCCATATCCTACAAAATTGTTTGGGATAGAGTGTAAAGTATAATGAAAATTGTAGTCCCTGGTAATTATCAATGCTTCAATATGTATTCATCAATTGTAATAAAGGTTCCACACTAATAGTTAATGTGAGAATGTGTGAGTGGGGGAGAGAATAGGGCATATGGGAATCCCTTATATTTTTATGTAACATTTATGCAATCTAAAACTTCTCTTTAATTAAAAAATATTTTTTAAAAATTTAACACTTCTGTGTTTCAAACAACTTTGTCAAGAAAATCATAAGGCTGTCTACTCAAAGGGAGACAATATTGGAAATTACATATCCTACAAGGGTTTGCTAGGAATGTTGTAAAAATATCACACAACTCAATGATTAAAAGACAAGAAAACCAGCTTAAAATGTACAAAGCCCTGAAGACATTTTTTCAAAGAGGAATTACAAATGACAAAAAAACACATGAAAAATGTTCAGCATCACTACTTATTAGGGAAATCCAGACCAAACTACACTGAGTTATCATTTCACACCTTATAGAATGCCATTATTAAAATTTTACTGGATGGAAAGCTAAAATACGTAACATCGGACTGTATAAGATAGTAAAACTTCATGTAAAATGTGAACATGGGTGATATTGCATAAATAAGATGGTTTTTACAAAATATAAATACAAATATACTAGAGTGCAGGAAAAAGAATAGTAGCACTGTACCCCAGGTGTGGCATAGAGACATTAGAAGTGATGGGTATTGTTTGTTTTTGTTTATTATTATTATTATTGGAATAATGAATGTTCTCTGGTAGTGTTTGGGGTGATGAATGCACAAACATGGGATTACTCCAAACACCAGTGACTGTACCCTTTCAATGGATTTATGCCTTATTATTATGTATCTATAATATTGAAAAAAAAATTGAACTATTTACAGTATCCAAGTTTAATGGAAGTATAAGGAAAAAGTGACTATTACATTTCTGGTTGGAATGAACATTGTTATAAACTTTTTGGAATGTGTCAACTATTATCTATTGAATGTTGAGAAAACTGTCAAAAATATTCAGAAATCTACAAATGCTGGAAAAGATGGTGCTACCTCAGGAAGCTACATACAGATTTGCCTTATGATCCAGCAATCCCATTACTTCTAATATCTTCAGAAGAACTGAAAGGAGGGATTGGAACAGACATTTGCAGAGTGATGTTCATAACGACATTTTTCACAATTGTTAAAAGATGGAAATAACCTTAGTGCCCTGCATTAGGTTGCCAAAGGGGTGCTGACCCAAAATTCCAGAAATCTGTTGACTTTTATAAAGTGTAGTTATTTGAGTTAAAATCTTGCTGTTACAGGCTCTGAAAAGTCCAACTTGAGTTTGCTTTATCACCAAATTCAGTTGACATATTTTGAAGCCAGATGGTCACTGATCTCTGCCTTGTCTCTCCTTCCTGGATTTCCCCTTCCACTTGAAATTCTGTGGGCCCATCTGCTTCCCAAACTCAGTTTTAGGCTGGCTTAAGACTTGTCTCTCAGGGCTTCCTCTATTAGTCTAAACTATCTTCCCACAGTCAGCTGCAAACTATCAGGGGAATTGCTCATCTCTTCTCTTGTCTTCTTGAGTGAACGTCTCTTTATCTTGGCCCACCAATGGGGCAGGCACTCAACCTGAGTTATGCCTACTGACGTAGCCCAAATGAAGCCCTACATTGATTTTACAATCATGGTACACTTAACCAAAGGATTCTCACTTAGTACAATCAAAAGCATATCACATTCAGAGGAATAGATTAAGTTACAAACATAATATTTCCCTTTTTGAGATTCATAAATAATCTCAAACTGCCACATTTGCATCAACCAATTAATAGATAAACAAAATGTGGTATATTCATACAATGCAATACTATTCAGCTGCAAGGAGGAATGAACTTTTGGAAGCACATGACAAAATGGATATACTTTGATGATATTATGTTGGGTGAAATAAGCCAGACACAAAAGGACCACAAAATATTGTATGGTCTCACTGATATGAACTAAATAGAATAAGTAAACCTGTGGAGTTAACCTATAGAGTATAGGTTAGTAGGAGATAGAATGTGTGTTGAAATGAGGAGCTGATAATCAAAATATGCATAATGTTTAATAAGGTATATTGAATACATATGTGGAAATGTATAGTGTTGATGATAGCACATTATAATGAATATAACTAACACTCCTGAATTATAAATGCAATTGTGGATGAAAAATGTAGTCTAGGGAGATTAATGTGAAATGAAAGAAAGCTAGAGGATAATTTAGTGACCATATAACATTGTGATTTTGGTGGTAGATGAAGATTATTTTTAATAATATAAATACAAGAATGTCCCTCTATTTCAAGGTGTTAAGAATATGGTGATTCATATGAAAAATAAAAATAACATAATTTATAGACAATAGGTAATGATAATATTTTAATATTTTTTTAGCAAATGCAAAGAAGGTACTCTATCAATTAAAAAACACCCTTATGGAAATAAAGAGACTGAGCCCAGGGGCAAATTGCACCTCAAAACCATGTCTATTAAATCAATTAATACTTTGCCAAAGATTCTGCAGTTTGAGTCCAAGGATCTACTTTCAAATTGGGTGACTCTCACAGCTAAGAAGTTGACCAAGGTTGTCAGCAGGTAGCTCAGCTTTCAATAATTGCTAGGATTCTTGATTTCTCCCCATTGGGTGATTGGACTTTGTCAAAACATGGTGGTTATGTAACTGTCCTAGTAAGTCCACTGTAAAGATTTCTCAATTCAAATGAGAGAACACTGGAGTCAATCAGTCCCCGATCCTTAACAGTTCTGAAAGCCTGCTTGGTAGTTTTGTCCATTTCCTTGTTTAAGACTCAGTAATATCCTCTTGTACTTGTTCTCTATGACCATTGCCTCTGCATTCTTAGTCACTCATGCTAACTCATAGATTAACTCTGTTTCCAGCTTAGTAACCATTTCAATCTGTTTAGTACTTCATCCAGTCTGATGGTGCAAGCATTACAGGTTTTCTTGGAAGCTTATTTGAATTCACATTCTTAGAAAAAGCCCAAATTAAGACCTTCCTTAAGATAAATCCTTCCCTACCATTGGATACTTGTAAAGCTGCTCCACTACAATACTTTAAACATTCTTTTGAACTCATTTTTGTGTGTGTGTGTGAGAATCTGCAAGGCCTACCTTTAAGATTCAAAGAGCATCTTTTTCTGTTGTAAAATTTTATAAGGCACTGTTAAAATTGTTGAGAGGTCTTAACACATGATTTTGTATCCTCAGCTAGTATTTGATATAATCCTTTCTCAATATGAAATTCTTTTGTAGAGAGAAACAGCTTCATTTTTGAACCCAGAAACTACTGGCTCCTTCCTACAAATACATATATTCTTTTCCACTCATCTTTAAACAAAGGCCATAAAATGAAAAACCAGGTGGCATTTTCAATATTCTGTCTAGAAATCTACATTGCTAGGACATTGAGTTCTTAACAACAGTATCCTTATATCCTTTTGGATCATTTCTGTTAAGAGTTTCTCTGAGTCCCTTCAGCATTCTGCCAGTCACCTGGTCCTAATGTAAATATCACATGTTATTAGCATTAATTATGATTATCCACCTGTTCCAGAAACCTAAATATGCCTTAGCTACTATTCATGCACAGCAAGCCACTTTAATACATAGTGACTTAAAACATGATGACCATTTATATTGTCCAAGAATCAACATTTTGAACAGGACTCCCTGCAGCTCACTTCTGTATTACACAGTATCCATTGGGGTAGTTCATCTGAGGTCTGGTAGATCCGTCTTCAAGATGGCTCACAGATATGGCAGAAAAATGGTGTTAGTTGCCAGTTGTGAGCTGTTTTCTGGAGATCTCACTTTCTATTCATGTAGACCTCTCCAGAAACTAATTGAGCTTACTCATAGCATGTTGGATATTGGGTGATTCAATCATTAGAACAAGGAGATATCCCAGGGGATTTTATTAATTTATCTTGGAGATCACATAAGAACCCTTCTGCACTACACTGGACAAAGATGTCAAAAAGTCCTATATGCCCAAGTTCAATGGGAAGGGACATGGACTCCTAATATTAATAAGGAGTGGCAAGTTTCTAAAGGAGATTTTGGGCTGGTGCTATTTTGCAGTAATCTTTGGAAAATACAATCTGTTACAAATACCTTTGTCATTACGCTCTTTAAATAATCGGAATTATTATTTCAATTAACACTCAAAACTACCTAATACCAACTTTAAAAGATATGTAGGGACCCTAAATAATCAAGACTAGCCATTCTTTGAAAAAAAATGTATGAAATTTAAATCAGATATATAATAAGCATGCTTTTATTATATTGTAGTTTAGAGTTTGTGATTATATGAAGTAATTTATGCTAGTAAGTAATTTCATAAATATATATTTATATTTTAAGTATATATTTATCACTCAAATATATTTACATAAATGTTTTTCAAATTATGGATGGCTCAGACATATAACCACTCATGACTGGGACTGGACTGCAGTGTCACTTCCTATTTGGAATGCATTTAGAAAGCATTCTGATTGAAACTAATGTTTTGTGATATCATGCATTCATACATATCTTCTCTAGTTTTACTCCAATTTAAATCATTTAATTTAGAGAAGAGAAAGTTGGCTTGGTCTGATGTCAACTTTTATTCTAGTATTACAACTTAAAGGATGGAAAATACCACTCTCTGACATCATATTGTGACAAACACACTTTATTTGTTGAAACTCTGGAGGGGTATATTTTTGTGTACTTCTTGCAGAACAGATATGATATTTTGAGTTAGTATGAGTAGTTGAATGAAAAGACATGTGGTATTTCCAACATTGTTAAAATTAAGATGTCAAGAATTTTTGGCAAGACATTATTTTAATTGCATTTTCTTTATTTCTAAACCCAGATCTCCTATGAAACAAAATGTGTAGGTATTTCTGTTATTGAATTATAAATTAAAATAAAATAGTCACATAGTTTTTATATCACTGATCATAAGAGTTTTCAGAGGCTGTCTCATGCTTAAGAGGATATGATATATCTCATTATTATGACTTCATATTTCTCCTTTATTACTTTGGTCTGAAAATATTTCCTTCTTTTCCTTCAGTATCATGAGGAATTAAAAATTTAATAGTAACAAATAAGCTATCTTAACATTTGAAGGCAAAATGTATTCATTTAATTATGGCTTACAAAAATAAATTGTTCTCATGAAATGAGCCTCTGGTCCAACACATTTTTTCAAGTAAAATATGAGCTATCACATTTACTTGCAAAGAGAACTTCTCTTTCCACCAATCCCTCTAAATTCCATTTTTCTTACTTCTTATTATTTTGATAGTAAAACTTTATATGAATGTGCAAATGGCTTCTCATGATATACTTATAGGAGTTGTGTCTTTTGTGCATAAATTCAAATTGTCAAAGAGAGTAATGGACCGATGATTACCAAGAGGATTCTGTTTGGGTTTCATCTGTAAGCTAGGGTATAGCAAATCTTTTTTTTTTTTCTTAGTTTCTTTGTTACCTGACTGAAAGCTAACAATTGTGTAAATGGGCATCATACCTTTAATAAATACTACTATTTTTTATGGTTAGTATATATCACCAATGTCCTTCATGTCCTTAAATTATGTATAAGTTCCAACATGTTGTCTTTGTCAACATTGAAATGCAATATAATATAGAGCATATCTCTCTCTCATGGTTTGTTTACATAATATTATGTAATATATATGTTAATAAATTAATTGTGACTGCAAATTATTATATTGTATTCATATAGAATATTATATTCATAAATATTTTGGTTATTTCTAACCTCCTCAAAATAATCCCTGCCTTTGTGCATGAGACAAATTTTCCCTAGTAAATATTTGAAAAGTTTATATTTTCAGCTTTCAGATAACTGCATCCCCAACTTTTATACTCCCAATAACTGTCAATTTGTGTTTTGATTCTTCCAATTGTGATATTGGTAAGTATCATAAAGTAAAATAATTATTGCCAAACATATAAGAATGGAAAGCAATTTGTTTTCAGTTACATGTCCCTTAATGATATTGAGGCAAAAACTGCTTTCTTGGATTTCTTCTATGCTCTGTGAATATCTCCTGTACATATTTTCAATTAGATTGTTTAAATTTTCCTTATTGATTTAAATAATTATTTGTGTTATGTTATTTATATACATTATCACTTGATATTTATATATATTGCAATATTTTCTTCAATTCATTTTATATATTTATAATTTGTGTTAAATTATATTGTACTAGGGTTTCACATTTTTTATTGTATTTATTTGGGATATTTGTATGTAATTATTCAGTTAATATTAGTGTTACATTAAGATATTTTTTCATGTTAAACTACCTGAACATGATTTGGATAAAATTTGTTATTAACATATAAATTCTGAATCTATAATCTTGGTAATTTTAACATTATTTTGTATGATTTTTAATGTATGGATATCAAATATATTAATGTTACAAAATGCATTGTGTAGAGGTCTTCTTTGATTTTGGATTTTCTGGAATTTTAAAGAAAAAAGGGATTATTTCCTTGGTGGGAAAGAGACTATGGAGTAAAGTAGACATTATTGCAGTAATAGAAAACATGTATCATTGATATAAATGCAATGACCACCAGAAATTCCAAGGGGAGCAAGAGGGTAGAATAGGTGTAACATTTGGTACTTCACGGACAATAGAATTTTCCTGCATGACATTGCAAGGGCTGATACAGGCCATTACACATTTTGTAAAAGCCTATAAAATTGTGCAGTGCAAATTGTAAATGATAATGTAAACTATAGTCCATAGTTAGTAGCAATGCTTCAATATGAGTTCATCAATTGTAACAAAAGTACCACGCTAATGAAAGATGTTGTTAATGGGGGAGGAGCCAGTGGGGTTATATGGGAATACCCTATATATTTTTTTGTAAAATTTGTGTAATCTAAATTTAAAAAAAAAATAAAAAATAACTAAAATAATAATACAAAACCAATAAAATACTATTCAATTTTGATTTGGAGGGAAAAAAATATCACATAGTTGTAAAACAGTCTGAGCGTGTAGAGAAAATTTGAATGCTCCATTCACTTGCCTATTGGTCACTTGTCATTATGGATTTTATATTACTTTTTGAATCACTTTTATTCACCAATCTTCTCTGTTTCTGCTTTATGTCACATCAGGCATTCCAGTCTTTCTTTACTGCATTGAGTGGACACACAGGACTGTGTTTTATGACTACCACTGAACTTCATGTTATGGAATGTAAAATTTAAAGGGATTGTAAAAGCATTTAAGGGAGCGCCACCTCTATGCACACTGGGAATAGAAATATGAAATGCATTTTGCTTAAATAATATGAAGACTAGGGTAAGACAGGCAGAAAAACTCTAAAGTCTTTTTCAAATTTTCTTAGCAAATATTTTTAAGATTTGAAGCAGAACATCTAGCCTATTGCCAAATCAGTCTCCATGTTTTCAAGCTTAGGAATTCCACAAACTATTTTTCTCAAACATAATATTGTCCTCAATTACTGGCTTCATTTGGAAATTGGGGCTCACTTTCTGCTCCATATTTGAGTAAATTGAAAGCCACCAGCTAATGCACTGTTCTTAAGAGCAGCTTCTCAAAATATTTATCAAATGATTACATATTGAAATATGATATTGAAAACATCTGTGGATTTACAATTAAGGACAAAATTACTTTAAAAATAATAATTGTGATTATACCCATTTCTTTCACTGAATAAGCTGTCTTATTTTATAAATCCAAATCAGATATCAGATGAAATATCCATACATTCACAATTAACCAGCAGGAAATCTAATGTCCAGAGAAAGGTATGTAACTCACCTAAAAATGCAGTTTAAAATCTGGAGAACTCTTACCAGCATTTGTCTTCCCAATCCTTAATGCAAAAGAATTCATTTTTAAAAGTGTACCAGTGTAAAAGTGTATATTTAAGGTCTAGGCTTCTTGAGTTTGAATACATAACTATTTTTAGTAGTTGGATAAATTTGGACAGAATCTTTATTTTTGTTTTTTAGAAGGTACTGGAGATTAAACCTGGGACCTTCTACCTAGGAAGCAAGCACTCAACCACTGAGCTACACCCACCCCACAGGACAATATATTTAAATCTCAACTTTGTTATGTGCAAAATTGGAGGAAATAATATATATCCCTCTTAAATTTATTGGTGATTACAAGATAAAATGCATTTGTGTAAACACTAGAATTCATGAAACAAGACAGCTGCACAAAAATCAGTCATTATTTTTATGATTAATTATTATTATTAAATATGAAAGGTTGTTTCCCACTCAATTTTATAAAATGTCCATACGATATAGTTCTAATTATTTTCTTTAATGACAAATTTTTTTTCACATATCAATCTTCTTTTTTCAGTTTAAGAGATAATGTTTTCTAAGTCTGTTTGGATTGTTCTTTTTGTACTCTATCTACCCTCTATGAATTTCTTTTCACATAGTGTGAAAATCCAGATCAATTTAATTATGGTCAATATAATCTTTCTAAAGCTATTAAATTATTTGATTATTGATTTTTAAATATGATATGTCCTTATTATTTAATATATTATAAGAATTTAAATTTCCATCTTGGAACTTTTCATCTATGCAATAATTTCTTTCAATCTAAAAAATTTCAAAGATTTTGGGTGTATGTTGGTCTGTCCCTAATATGGTCCTTTTCTTAAATTTGCTATTAGAATTTTAAAGTTGGACATACTCTAATTCCATATCTACATGCTGTATAAGGGGCAAATTAGCCATAACAAGGATTTTAGTAATTGTACCAAATATTGTCCCAAGCACTATGCTAACTTCTTAGTTTGCATTGTTTCATCTAATGTCACAAAAACTAAATGAGACAGACTCTTCTATTATAGCAGAAGAGTGAAATTACAGAATAAGGACATGAAAATCAGATTAGGTCTAAAACTAGGCATCACGAGTCCAGAATCTGCATTTTGAAAGCAAATTTTCCATGGTTGTTTTAGTTTTTGTTGTTATTGTTACTGTTCCAATTACTACAAAAATTATAACAAGATGGCAAGATACAATCACTTAAACAAACAAAATAAAATGAATATTGGCCTCTCAAAGCTATAAGCCAGACCATATGATTATCTTTCATGTAATAGATAAATTAATTGAAAAAAGGAAAAAGGTTTGCCACAGTCACTCACAGTTGATTTTCTCCCATGCTCTGTTTTTCTGAAGAATATATATTCATTGCAAAAAGAAATATTTTTTCTTTGCACAAGAATTATTTAATTGGCTTCATGAATAAATGAAAAATATATAGGATAGCTGTATTTACATGAATGAAAAGGAAGACCTTTCCCCTCTGTAATTTAAATCACACAAAGAACATTGCGGGTGTTGTACCACATGGATGAGGAATGGTGGTGTGGAAAGTTGTTGGAGGTGTGGGCGGTGGGGAACATGGGAATCCCTGTAATTTCTGAGTAATATTTAGGTAATCTAAGCACCTTAAAAATATATATATAAATATATATATATATATATATCACAAATTAAAAAAAAAGAACTCAATCTGAAAAGTACTATATATTCATGATTTGAGCTGTGTGGTTTAAGTACATGGTTTTTATTAGACATATTACAACTTATGAAACTTAGTTTAGTGTTTTTATAATGGTTTCAACTCTTGCCCTACAGGGTTGTTGTAAGAATGAAATAAGATAGTATGCATAGAGTGCTTAATGAATTACTGGCTTTTTGTAAGCTCTCAATAAAAGGTAGTCACTAGTGTTTGCAGTTACCCCCAAATGTCAGTTTTCTAAGTGGAAATTGATGAATAGTCAATTTAAATGATACAATTGAATATCTAGCTTCAGGCTAGAGCATGGAACAAAACTGAAGTGTCCTGAATAACTTATCTATAAGTTTTTCATAATTACAATGTGCTAAATATGTATAATTACATATGTACATATAAACATATGTAATATAAACATGAGTATATGTCCAGGATAGGAAATTAAAGAAATATACAGTTTAAATCAAATAGTTAATATTTTATACACACACCCTTGAAAATATGTTGTCATTTTCATTCCTAATAGAAATGCAGTGAAAGTTAAATTGAAGGGTAAACAAGAAAAGGTTTTATTCAGAGTTTGGCAATATAGGGTGAGGTTTATAGAGCCTGCTTTGTCTCTTCTAATCATTAATATATGTTCTGGATTTCATTTTAATTAATAACTTAAAATAAAGGGAGGGAACATTATTCACACAGGGGCCAAGGGAATGTTGAGTTCCCATCCTGTAGAGCACTGCCACATTCTCTAATGGAACAGTTATGATCCCACCAGTGCAGGAGCAATGATTAGTGACTGAGGATGGTCCATTGTTGGGTCCTTGATATTGATGACTATGCTTGTGTGTCTTTGCTCTTGAAATTGAAATTTAGCCTAGTGTTGTAAGGTGCATAAGAGTTACCTCCTGAGAGCCTCCTTGTTGCTCAAATGTGGCCTCTCTCTAAGCCAAACTTAGCATATATATGCATTACCATACTCCAGCATGGGACATGACTCCTGGGAATGAGCCTCTATGGCACAGAGGGATTACTACCAAGCACCAACTAGCAAGGCAACTGGAAAATGACCTCAAAAAGGGGGGAATGGTAAAGACAAAATAATTTATATGGCTAAGAGGCTTCAAAGTGAGTCAGGAGGTCATGCCAGAGGTAACACTTATGCACATTTCAGCAGAATATCATAGATTGTCAGGGTAAATGCTACCCAATTAGTGGGGCTCCTGGGGTCTCTGGAGACCCCCAGGTCCTATGGTCATGGCAGATGACTCCAGAGTTTGGGGCCTTGCCAGGGAGCCCTAGTTTGGAGTTTGTGCTCCTGAGAGTACAGAGTTTGGCTCAGTTGTGGCTTCCCTACATATGACTCACCTGTCCCTTCTATTTGGACCTATACTTGGTGCTGAAATTAATAGGTGTATGCTGAAGAGAGTTAAATCTTTGGACTCTCCATGTGCCAGCTGGGCCCTGAGCCTCAAGAGAGTTGCTATACCTAATCTCCAGTTCATTTGTCTCACCCAGGGCAACTAATTGGGAGGTGAGGATATACAACCACCACACCAAGGAAATGAGAGAGCTTACAACTGCAAGTGTGAGAATCCCATCCATTGGCTGTTTGGGATTGAAACCCCCTCTCAATAAGAGGTGAAGTGGACATCACCATTCCATAATCCTAAGGATTGTGGAATGAACTATGGACTAGAGCAGACCTACTGGTATTCTACTATTGACTTATTATGATTCTAGCAATGGAAGACATTACAACATTGATGTGGAAGCTGTGGCCACTGGAGGCTCTGAGGGCAAGGAAAGGGAAAAATAGCTGTAATATGGGGGCATTTTTGGTACTTGGGATTCATCCTGAATGACATTGCAATGACAGATATAGGCCATTATATATCTTCCCATAACCTACAGAATTGTGAGAGGGAGAGGGTAGTCTACAATGTGTACTATACTCCATGCTCAGTGGCAATGCCCCAAAATGTGTTTATCAGTTGCAATGACTACCACACTAATCAAGGATGTTGTTTATGTTGGAAAATGTGGGAGCTATGGGGAGTGGGGCATATGTGAATACCTATGTTTTTATGTCTCATTTATGTAATCTAAGTATCTTAAAAAAATTAATTAATTAATTAAAAAATAAATAAATAAACAGATTAACATGTTGAAGAAAAGTACCAGACACAAAAGTGAATTTATTTTCTAATTCCAGTAAATATAGCATTCACTCAATGATGATGCAAGTCAGCATAATGGTTAACAAAGTCCAGGCCAAGGTGTCAACAAAGTAACTGGATGGCAGAAGTGTTCCAACTCTGCTTTGCCACTGGAATAGTGACATTTTCATACTTCCATTTGCTTAATGAAAAATTTTAGTGTAATTTTGAGCTCTTATAATTCCTTAACATTTCCCTCTATTCACAAACTTCAAATATATCTATTTTACTACTTCTTTTGTCCCTCCACCATTATATCCCTGGTGCAAAACAATTTCTTAGCAAAACTGTCCTGCAGTGGCCTCATAACTACCCATTTCAATTCTCTACTTAAAACCAAGCAATGATTCTGTCATTAAATTAGATTAAAGCCAAGATATTCAAATTGATCTCTCACACAGCAAGTCTGGCCCAACTACTTCTTACTTCCTATTACTTGAGAATTTACTCCTATGTCTAAGAAAGGCATGTCCCTTCATCAGCATATCCTCAGTTGCTTCTTCATTTTTCCAGAACATTCATCCCCATATATGCACTTCAATCACTTCTTTATCTCCCTCTAGTCTTTGACCAAATGTCCCCTTTTTAATTTACCCTTCCCTAACAAGTTTGCTTAAAATTTTAAAATTTCTTGACTTTCCTTATCTTAATTTTATGCTTAAATTTTCTTCATGGCAGTTATTACTTTTTGATATATCAAAAATGTGTTTGTTAATTTTAATTTTTTCTGTTTTCCACACTGAAATGTAGACTTCCTGAGAACAGAGAATTCTGTCACTTTTTATCTCTCTTTATACCAGTGCCTGAACTACTTTTCTGTGGCAGTTTGATACTTTTGTGGAACCTAAAATATCCTGGTCTTACATTTAATCCATTCCTGTACACATAAAACTATTGTCAGTGGGAATTTTGATTAGATTACTTCAGGACAGGACCTTTGATTAGATTGCAGGACTAGGGTGGTTTATAAGCATCTTATTGTAGTGCTTTGTGAATGGAGGAACAAAATGAAGGCACAGAAATAAAGCCACAGAGAAAGAGAGAACTCAGAATTTGAGAGAAGGCACTGAGTGCCAGAAACTGAGAGGAAGCCACTTTGGCTTGAAGCTGAAAGCAACAAGGCCAAGAGGAGAGAGCAGAGATGAGCCAACTCTGCCATGGTGCCTTGCCATGTTCCTGATCATGCACAGCAGCAGCTCAGTAAAAATGATCTCCCAGTGATGCCTTGATTTGGACACTTTCATGGCTTCAGAATTATAAATTAATAAATTAACATTGTAAAAACCATCCAATATCAGGCATATTGCTCCAAGCATCTTTTAGCAAACTAAAATAAATATTATTAGTTACCTGAATGAATGAATGAATGAAAGACTGGACGTATGTACTTTATATTACTTCATGTTTATTATATATAGTCTCATGTTATATGTTTGGATAGATTATATTCCCTATACATTACATTTCTGGGTGTTAAAAATGAATTACAAAATCCTTAGCATATATACAGCAAATGCATCAAGGTTTCTGGGTGAGGGTTATGTTGGAGTTCTTTCTATGTGTTTTCTATCATTTTTGCAACTGTCCTGTAAGTTTGACATTATGTGTAATTGAAATAAATAAAAATGAAAACTCATTATTAAATGGGGACATTCAGGTGACAAGGCTGATTTTAATTGTTTTAGAAGCTTAAGGGTGTTTATCCATGTGCAATTTTCCTACTTTCTAGTTTGAAAATTTATCTAGATCCATTAACCATGATTTAAATATAAAATCCAACTTTTTTACTAATATGTTAATCACAATATCCTTTATAAGTACAATTTAGAAAGATGAGCACAGGATAAAAAAAAGAAAATAATACTTAAACTCAAACTTATGAGATAACATGCCCATAGTAAAAAAGGAGATATAGAAACCAGACAGTTACAGATTTTAAACACACACACACACACACATATATATGATAAGGAAAACAGAAAGCACAATTATAAGGTCTATTGATTATAATAAATTCAAAATATATCCCATCATTGGAAAAGTAAAAGAAATAGAACAATTAAAATCAAAGCCATAAAGGTGCTTGTGATTTGTGTGGTTTCATATTTTATTTGGCTTCCACCTTGCCACAGTTTGCATAACTTTTACAAATGTATATACCTCCATACCATTTGCCTCAGCCAAGCAAAATATCCAAACTATACCTTACTCAGTTCTCTCCATAAATAATGTGTAATCAAATAATTTCAGAGTTTACACTTATGCACATCTCAGCAGGAACTCATTGACTTCCAATGTAAATATTGCCTCAATTAGTGGGGCTCCTGGGAACTCTAGAGATATCCAGACACTATAGGCAGGGCAGACTGCTCAGGAGCTTGGTACTCTGCTAGTGGGCCCTGCTTTGGAGTTTATGCTCTCCAATATGACAGAGTCTGTCTCAGTTATGGTCTCCCTGTACAAGGCTCTTCTGTTCCTTCTATATGAACTATAGTTAGTATAAGAGTAGATGGATGTAAGTCCAAGAAACTTTAATCTTTGAGCTAGTCATGTGCCAGTTGGGTCATGAATCTCAACAGAGTTGCCACCTCTACTCTCCAGTTCATTGGACTCACCGAGGATAACTAACAAGGAGATGATGCTGGGCAACAACTATCCCAAGAAACAGAGAGAGTCTGCAAACGCAAGCATGATAGCCCAATTCATCTTCCCCATGGGATCTAAGCTCCCTCTCAATTAGGGACAGAGTGGGCATCCCTATCCCAGAATCCTTATAATTGGGGAATGAAAGATAGACTAGGGTAGACTTACTCTGTTTCTAATATAGTCTTACTGTTGTTCTAGTAAAGGAAAAACATTTATCATTGATGCAGAGGCAGAGGCCTCCAGAGGTACTGAGGGGAGGGAGAGGGAAATAGGTGTAACATGGAGGCATTTTCAGGACATTGAAATTGTCCTGAATGATGTTGCAATGACAAATACAGGTCATTAGATATCTTGTCATAACATACAAAATTTTGTGGGACAGAGTGTAAACTATAATATAAACTGTAATCTACACTTAGTGGCAATCCTCCAATATGTGTTCATCAATTTTAACAAATTTACTACACTAATGAAGTATGATCTTATTGTGGGAAAGTGTGGGAGGGGCAGATAATGGGGAATATTGGAATCCACCATATTTTTTCTGTAACATTTATGTAATATAAGTACATTTCAAAAAAAGTATTTGTAGCAGTTTGACATTGTTTAACAATTCCAAAAATAGATACTGTATTATGTTTGTAAAAAGGTCTGTTCCTCTAGGCCTGTTAGATTGTATTAGATTCAGAGGTTTCACTTTTACTTGATTAAATTATGATTAAGGCTTTGACTCAGCCATGGCACTAGGATATTGAGTCCCCACACCATTTTTGGGTAAGGACTCACAGAGAAAATGACACAGCAGAGGAGAGAGTTGGGGTTTTTGATGCTGGAGCCCCAGGAAGTAAATATACAGAAGAAGAAGACAGAGAAATACAGATGGCTCCATAGACATGGCAGAGGCCCAGGGAAGAGAGAGAGTCTGACAGTCTATAGCTGACCATGTGGAGAGAGCAGATCAACAAGACCCAAAAAGAAATGAGCCCTGGGAGAGACCCAAGCCTTACACTAACCTACAGCTGAGGATTTATGCTCTTGGACCATGTAGCCTTAAGAGGAAAAGGAAGGCTGGGCCCTCACAGAGACTGGCAGCCATCTTGCTTCAACACATGGCAACAGACAATGGTGAAGGAAGTAACTTATGTTTTATGATCACTGACTGTAATTTTCTCTCCCAAATAAATACCCTTCATAAAAGCCAACAGATTTCTGGTACTTTACATGAGCACCCCTTTAGCTGACTAATACAGAATTTGATACCTCGAGAGTCAAGTTGTGCTTTTGCAAATACCAAGGTGCTGGAATGGTTTTATAAATGGGTAAGAGGTGTTTTTTGGAGGAATTGTGAGATGCTTGATGGAAAAGTCCTAGATTGCTTTGAAGATACTATTGGTAAGAGTATGGACACTAAAGAGCCATTTTATGATGCCTTTGAAGTAAATGATGAAACTATTATTGGAAACTGAAGGAAAGGTTATCTATGTTTTAAAGTTGCAGAGAACATAGCAAGATTGACTCCTGGTGTTTTAGGGAAGGCAGAATTTGAAAATGATGAGCCTGGACATTTACCTGTAGAACTTTACAAAATAAACTCAGAGAATTTGGTTTAGATTCTCCTTGTAGTTGCTAGTAAAATGCTAGATGGGAGAGATAAGCTGAGAACTGAATTGTTCAGGACAATGAAACCAGAAACAGATTCCAGAAATTCCAAGCCTCTTGAAATCAAGCCCCCAGATGATACTTCCCCATTTGAGGACTAACCTAAACTTGGAATTTGCAAGTTAGGATTCAAAATGCAGTTACCCAGGAAAAACTTGTGGAAAATCTTTTTGTCTGATAGCTTGGACCCCTGATTCTTGCATGATAAGCCAACAAACTTTTAGAGAGAGCTATATGAACAAAACCACTGTCAGCTTGGACTAAAAAGGGCATGTAGGGGAAAGATGGAAGGGGAAACAGCTTTATGAGGAAAACCATGGAAACTGAGATCTGTAATTAAGATATATCCTTGAGTCAAGAGAGGAACCCCACACATCTGTACAGAGAGGGTGAATTTGCCCTAGTTGTTGAATAGAGTGGAT